>JABUQX010110148.1:37500-42382 GCA_015478945.1 Trachelipus rathkii | reverse complement strand
CACATTTTGAAAAAGCGTTTAAAAATAAATTACAGTTTAATTTTCAGCAAATACATTGATAACCGAAGAAACTTTTTAATTTTTAATAAGATCATAATCATTCAACATACTAGTTATTTTTGATGGTAATTTAATTATTGATGGAAAAGATGATGTTTACTTTTTCTAGGTTGTTGTAAAAAATAAGATTTTGAAATTCTTGGAGACGTGGCAATTCAGCTACTCTTTATCCGGAATCAGAGCTGCCTTCATACCCTTGCCTCCACAAATTTCTTTCTCTCTCTTTTTTTTTTTTTTTTTTTTTTTTTTTTTTTTTTTTTTTTTTTTTTTTTTTTTTTTTTTTGCTTTATACATCCCAGCGTAGATATTTACGGTTCAACTTTTTCCTAAACTCGTTCCGCCATTGCCAACTCGTCAGCTGGGATAGCGGAATAGTCTATTCAAAAATTTTGCCGCGCGATCTTCGCCAGAATGTACAGTCATCTTTTAAAGAAAATTTTGATTGATATATTTATCATTTTTATTTTTGTAACAATTTTTGATGAATTTTAAATTGAATTTATTACTAAATTAGGAAGTAACTTTCATTTTAAATTTATTATTTATTTATTTTGATCTTTACTAAAGAATATTTTGGGCAGTTTGCATATTTATTTTATCTAGCGATCGATGGCAACTCGACGGTGGGAGTCATTGGCTGTTTGAAATTTTTGGCTATAAGAAAATCTTTTCATGACTATCCTATAATAATTATCATATATAAATAAATGTATAATTTTCATGCAATAGGAGATAATATAAATAAACGATAAAACACCTTACCAATTTAAACACCTTACCAATTTTGGAAACTTTTTTAATTAATATTTGCCGATTTTGGCTTTATTTATGATATACCATTTGTACTATTTGTAATATTTTTAACTTGATCATTTTTATCGGAATTTTAGTTGTTATTTTTAACAAAAGATGGCGCACATGCTAGGCCATTTACATAGATTTACGGGGGTCTTTGAATCACAATTTTTTCACTTTATTGTCCATTTCCAATGTCTGTATATTTATCACTATCGTTTTTATTTTTATTATTTTTATTTTTATTTTTATTATTATTATTATTATTATTATTATTATTATTATTATTATTATTATTATTATTATTACTATTTTTATTATTCTTAGTAGTAGTAGTAGTAGTAGTAGTGGCTGTAGTAGTAATAATTTCTTAACTACTATTTTTGATTTCTGATTTAAATTGTTTTTAATTTTATTACTTGATATATTTATTTAGCACTAGGAAGTTCTGCGTTGAATTTTTAAAGTAATTTTTCCACTGCTTGGATGGGGGAAAGGGGGTTGGAGATTCTTGGGTGAGAGGCTGCTCTGTTTCTCTTGTACAGCGTAGCCTAAATTTTTCGAGTGTTGGCGGGATTGTTGTTGCCATATGCTCGTTCTTTGTTTTTCTTTTATTTTCTAATTTTTGATTTCGAACAAGGCGTTGGCCTAAATTTTTCAGGAGGGTGGCGAGGAGGTGGTGTTGCCGCCACATGTTCTTTATTATTTTTTTTTCTAATTTGTGTTTCTGTACAAAGTGTCGCCCAGATAGGCGAGTGTGTGTATACTTACACATGATGAGATTTTGTGGAGTTTTTCGTACACCGATTGGGGTGAGGGAGTCTTGTCCTTCCCTCTTTTTGTGGACTTCTTTGTTTGAGTCCTAAGAGTCAGCTTCTTGGTAGATACCATTTTCTATGGGCTTGTTGTTGCTGACTGAGTTTTGAGTCCCTTGACTAGGCGTTGGTTTTAGGCCTAAATCGAGAGCTTGAATTTTGAATTTTCGCTTCCGAAGTAATAACGACTTTCTTTCTTATTTTTAAAGGAGTTAATAAGAAGCTTATTCTTCACGTTATTATTAATTTTGACTCAAATAATTTATTTAATTTGTCCAAATATCACTATTTTAAGCACTGAACTAGCGAGAAAGTACCGGATTTTTTTTTCGATTAATTTGAAATTTTCGCAATTTTGGCACTATCTGACTCTAAATTAAGGGTTTTAGGGGTCACTTTAGGGGTCGGCGCCCCCTAATTGTCACTGCTGGGGTTACCACAGATGTCTAGGCCAAAATCACTTTGGCTATCCAAATGATTAATGACCTTGCAGTCATTAATCAGGGGGGGTTAATTGAGAGTACTTTCCTCGTAGTGCTTTATTTGACAATAGTGATACGGACAATTGACAGATATGGTGATTGATCAATTAAGTAAATGAGGTAATTCTATGCACAAAATGTCGTTAGAAATTATGATAACACACACATAAAACTAACAAATAAAAATGGCAAGAATTCCTAATCTAAATGACCTGTTAACAGGAGGTCGGATTTGATACCTCCACATCGTAGGAGCGGTATCCAAGGACTGATCTCGAGTTAGCTTGGCATTGTCCCTTCTGGGCACTTGCCAAGCTTCGCTCTTTGTTTTGGCGTCTTCTTTCTTTGGGAAGAAAGAGGCGCGAAAGATTTGAATTTTAAATAATAGATACGGTATACAAGTATGGAGGCTTCACCAGGGATTTTTAAGGTGGATGCATGAGACCGGCAAATTAGCCTCTTACAGCTGCATACCTTCTAATGACAATGCATGCTATTGTCTCACAAGGATTCCCTATCGTAATTTCGGCTTATATATATATATATATATATATATATATATATATATATATATATATATATATATATATATATATATATATATATATATATATATATATATATGCATCAGGATACTAAATAAAAACAAAACTCAATTTGAATTGAGAGATACCAATTATTGCTCAATAAAATAGAGACACTCCAATTATAATTACATTTACACGGAAAAGGCAAATGAAATCAGTGTCCTGATGTTAGTTATGATTCATTCACATTCCGTAAGAAGAAATTTCCATGATTATAACACGTAACATGAGCTGTCGTTGCTAATTGCCAACCAAGCCACCATTATGGAGAGCTTGGGTTTTGAAACTAAACTTAAGGAGATATATATATATATATATATATGGTGTATATGGTTTGTATATCTATATATATATATATATATATATATATATATATATATATATATATATATATATATATATATATATATATATATGCTGAGGTTGGAAACTGTTACAAATAATCGATAATAGTATAACTGTCGGAGGCCCCCAAAGATCCGGCCCCCCCGAATCGCGGGTGGGAGCCTTATCGCTGTCCCTGCTTCAATGGTAGTCGAAGTTTAAAACGTTTTCTCGCTTTCGAGCAGTTGCAGCTCTTGAAATTACTTGAAGAAACAGAACGGGATACGGAGATGATAAAGTGAACGAATGAACATAGAGAAAAAATAAAGTTTAACATGATAAGGTGAAAGATTGGAAAATTGATAAAAGGATCAACAGGCTTTGGGGATCACTTCCAACACGATCAGAAATACAGGCAGGAGCTGCACTAACTATCCTCAAAGTTTTTACAGAAAGAGAAAATGATGTCTTGAAATCTACAGGTAAGTCATTTTCGTAATTAACATTGAAATCACCAAGTATGAGAATTTCAGATAAAAACGTGCTAAGAGAACATTTTTTGATGTATATATATATATATATATATATATATATATATAGTATATATATATATATATATATATATATATATATATATATATATATATATATATATATATATATATATATATATATATATATAAATAATTAAACTGATATTTCTTTGTTAAATTATTTCATAAAAGATCAAACTTTATCTCAGTCATCATCTCTTTTTATAGAGATTTCAAAAACACTTTAAAGCTGAGGTTCTCATGATCCTCAAACGAAGAAATTACAGCGACCATCTCTTGAGCTTTTCTGCCTGATTGTTTTTTTGTTTTTTTGTTTTTCCTTTCTTTTTTTTTGTTCTAGTTCGGATAATTTCTTTAGATCTTTATTATTGATGTTTTGATTAATGACCCATGAGTTTGTAAGGAAAACACATTTGGTATTTCTGAAGTGGGTGAATGAAAGAGAGTTGGAAGATAATGGTAATGAAAGTAAAGAAGAAGAAAAAAAAAAGAAGAAAAAAAGAAGAAAAAAGAAGAAAAAAAAAAAAAAAAGAAGAAAAAAAGAAAAGAAAAGAAAAGAAGAAGAAGAGGAAAGAAGAAGAAGAAGAAGAAGAAGAAGAAGAAGAAGAAGAAGAATAAGAAAGGAAGAAAGAAGAAGAAGAAGAATAGTAATAAAGAAATAGCGAAGAAGAAGAAGAAGAAGAAGAAGAAGAAGAAGAAGAAGAAGAAGAAGAAGAAGAAGAAGAAGAAGAAGAAGAAGAAGAAGAAGAAGAAGAAGAAGAAGAAGAAGAAGTTAGCATTTAAGAATGAAGAAGAAGAAGAAGAATAATAAATTGTATTTAGAAGTAGTAGCTAAAGGAAGAAGAAGAAGAAGAAGAAGAAGAAGAAGAAGAAGAAGAAGAAGAAGAAGAAGAAGAAGAAGAAGAAGAAGAAGAAGAAGAAGAAGAAGAAGAAGAAGAAGAAGGCAATTGAACCCTTGATCCTTAAGCATAAATATGCTCCAACTCGTTCCTTATCTTCCAACTATAATTATATTCCAAAACTCATTGATGCAAAAACCCCTAAAATGGAAATTTTACCCCAAAATATAATGCAACGTGATAACACGCTTCTTTTCTTCTCCATTTTTCCTAAACTTTCACTCATTTATGGGAAAACAAAACCCATATTATTCTCATATCCTGAATCCAAAGAAGTCTTTAAATGGCATTACCTTCATAAAAGGAGAAGGTAATGTTATATAGCCTTCTTACATATGCAGCCCAACTCTCTACTTTTCTAAAACA
>JABUQX010110148.1:15000-32500 GCA_015478945.1 Trachelipus rathkii | reverse complement strand
ATGCTGTTGGTAGGTTTCTGAATGGAATCAAAGTATGTATGACGATAGTGAAGCCTGTGTAAGAATAAATAGAGTCGATGATTGGTTTAATATTAATGGCAGAGTGAGGCAGGGATTATGGTCTCCTTGGTTATTCAATTTGTATTTGGATGGGGTAATGAAAGAATTAGAGTGTAGGGATGGCAGGGGATGGTGTTAGAACGATGGAGAATGGAAGAGTGGAGGGTTCTACCTATTATATGTGATGATTTGCCTTGTGGCGAATCTTAAAGAGACTTTGAGAGATTGGCAGATTTGGTAGGTGTAAAGAGTAAGGTTTGAAAGTAAACGCAGATAAGAGTAAGGTTATGGTTGTGAGTGAGGACAGTCCTCGGTGTGAAGTTATGTTAGTTGGTGAGGAACCAGTGTCTGAGTTTAAATATTTAAGATAAATGCGTTGGACAAAAGTTAATATTGATGATGCAGAGTGTGTGAAAGCGTAAATGGCTGAAGGTGGCTGGTAACCAAATCGTTGGTGGATGTAAAGGGGACTATCTTGAGGTGCGCTAAGGTTCTGCATGAGGGCATGTTGTTACTTGTGTTAATGTATATAGTAGTTAAAACTATGGTCTGGAATAATAAGTATATATAGATCTAAAGTACAATGTCTTCAATGGACAATCTTAGAGGTGTGTTAGGTGTGAGAAACTGATAAAATTGGGAATGAACGTATTAGAGAGTTGCGTGGTGTAAAGGTGAAAGAATAAATGAAAGTACGCTGAGATGGTTTGGTCATAAAAGAGAGATAGTCATTGCTGATGTAGGTGGTGCAGGTGTTGGGAATCAACTGGCTGGGAGACCGAAGAAAAAGTAGATTGAGTCAGTTAAGGAATGCCTGGAGGAGAGAAATGTGAGTTTGGCAGAGGCGAGAAGAAAGGTGCATAATAGGAGTGAATGGCGGTTTTGTGAGGGGGATGGTTGTGGCCCACCTGGGGCAAGGGATGACCACATTGACGATGCCATAGTGAGGGTCCGTCCGGTCCCGTGAAGCTCTAGGGTGATTTTCTGACTGCGACGAGCTCTCACTAAAAGAGGTATAAAGTGGGCGGTAAGGCTGAGCTTTCGACTTGCTTCATATTCTTCTTCTACTCTACTTTTCTGTTTCCGGTGTGTGTGTTGCACACCTCACTCCGAGTAGGCTGGGAGGAGGAGAGAGAGTATAAATATATTAAGATATATATATATATATATATATATATATATATATATATATATATATATATATATATATATATATATATATATATATATATATATATATATATATATATATATATATATATATATATATATATATATATATATGCAAAAGTTTTCATAAAGTACTTGTACTTGATCGTGTAATTTCAAAATTTAAACAAATCTGAGTAATTTGTAATTTGTACTTCGAGCAATTTAGAGTAATTTGGTAAATTTGTACTTGCACTTTTCAAAATGTATTGGTAACCCTGATATATATATTTCAGGTTGTTCAAACCTCTTATATATATCAGGGTTGGGCTCAACTTTGATATAGAGGCAGAGAAAGAGTATATATATATATATATATATATATATATATATATATATATATATATATATATATATATATATATATTATATATATATATATATATATATATATATATATATATATATACAGGATGTCTCAAAATAATGTACTAACACTTTGAAAGACTATACAAACTTTATTTATGAACATAGTGACAAGTTTAAATTGAATTACAGAACATACATGTATTTAAAGAATCATGTTCACAAATGTTCAAAATGATGACCGCCATTGTCCAGACACAGCTGATAACACGAACCAATGGAGTCGCAAACGACACGAAACAGTTCATTTGGAATGTCGCGACATTGTCTTTCGATTTCCAATTTCAATGCATTTATCGTTCTTGGTTTTGAGCGATAAACTCTGTCCTTGAGGTATCCCCATAAAAAAAAGTCCATTGGCGTGAGATCTGGGGAACGCGCAGGGTATTCAATACTACCCATTCGTCCAATCCATGTGTTTGGAAATGCTGCATCGAGGTGAGCTCTTACATCGCGATGGTAGTGGGGAGGTGCTCCATCTTGCTGAAAGTAAATTACGTCGTTATCACCAAACATCTCGTCAATGTGTGGACCGACCGACTCCTGCAGCAAGGTTAGGTACCTATCCCCATCGACCGCTCCGTTAAAAAAACGGTCCTATGATGCCCAATGCTTAAATCCCACACCACACAGTTGAGCTTTAACATGGGGATTTACAGGACCCCAGTAGGTACAATTATGGCGATTAATCGAGCCATTTAATTTAAAGGTGGCCTCATCGCTCCAGACAATTTTGTGTGGAAACCCTGCATCTTCTGCAGATTTACCAGGTACCATTCAATAAAATTTAGTTCCGGTCCGGATCGTCTTCATTGAGAGTCATGGAGTAGTCTTGGTATGTAGCATTTCCAGCGTAGACGCTTCAAGATGCGATAGACGCTATCTTTTGAGATGTGTGTCTCCCGAGCCGTT
Organism: Trachelipus rathkii; assembly: GCA_015478945.1. Taxonomy (NCBI): domain Eukaryota; kingdom Metazoa; phylum Arthropoda; class Malacostraca; order Isopoda; family Trachelipodidae; genus Trachelipus; species Trachelipus rathkii. The sequence goes on along the minus strand of JABUQX010110148.1, from coordinate 29,953 downwards.
TGTCGTAGAGATTTCTGTGGGGATCGGATGAGGGTTTCCTGTACCTGCTCTTCCTTTGCAGGGTTGGTGGATGTTCGTGGTCGTCCAGAACGTTTCTTGTTGACGTTGTGAACGGTTCCATCTGCTTCAAATTTCTCTCTGATGCGGGCAATGGTCCGGTGAGTTGGTGGCGGTTTACCCAACCCTTCGGCAAGAACCGTCTCGCACTTCGTGGCGTTTCCGGTGGTCCAATAGCATTTAAGGACAAACTTTCTCTCTTCAAAGCTAAGTTGACTCCTCCCATTCTGTTAAGCAGTAGTTACACCTGAAAAAACAAAAAGCAGCCAATGTGTTAGTATATATTTTTTGAGACACCCTGTATATATACTGTATATACAGTGGTGATCACCAGTCCGCTACTCCGATACTCTGTCACTAACGAAGTTAATTTTTTTTATAACGAAGAAATGAACCCGTTATTTTTCTTTCATTGTAACGGACTAAGAAATCGTTACTTTATATGGCCAGCCCGTTACTCCTTACTTTACATTCGGTCCGATATATATATATATATATATATATATATATATATATATATATATATATATATATATATATATATATATATATATATATATATATATATATATATATATATATATATATATATATATTTCGTATATATATATATAAATATGCGTATAGATATATATATAAAAATATATTTATATATATATTGTGGTTCTATTTTTTTTATTATTCCATATTATTCTTATTATTATATAGATAACCGTATTGGTTTTACATATATATATCTCTTCATATATATATATATATATATATATATATTATATATATATATATATTATATATTTTTTATACATATATTATTTATTATTCTATATATATATATTTATATTATTATTATATATATATATATATATTTATATATATATATATATATATATATATTATACATATATATATATATATTATATATATATATATATATATATATATATATATTATATTATTACATATACATATACATATATATATAGGTGGGAGTAAAAAAGTGGAAGTGTGGGCATTATCAAACTATCACAAGGTCTTCGGCATAAAAACGATTTTCAGGAGAGAAAATAGTTTTTTACGATTCATCACACATGATATGAAACTTTTTTATTTAAAATCGTATGGTCAGTTATTTATGAAGGCGATGACATCTGTCTTTCTACTTCAAGCTATTTCTTCAAGAATTAAAAAAGTGTACTTATTCACAATTCTCAATATTTTTACAATGGCCCTTTAAAGCAATAGTGTCACACACACACACACACACACACACACACACACACACACACACACACACACACACACACACACACACACAATCATATATATATATATATATATATATATATATATATATTATTATATATATATATATATATTATATATATATATATATGTATATACATATATATATATATAGGTCTATATTATATATATATATATATATACATATACATAGATATATATATATATACATATATATTATTATTATTATTATTATACATATATATTAGTATTCTAGATGCGGGGATGATTTTTTATAATTGTATCACCCTTATCCCCCATCCAAATAACTTCTATCTCTACTTGAGAGCCTCTCAATCTCTTACTTTTCTTCCCTACTCCCTTACCCCCCCAACCTTTGCCTCAGTGTGTGCAAAATTTCTTATTTCTTTCCTTTACATATATATACATATATATATATATATATATATATATATATATATATATATATATATATATATATATATATATATATATATATATATATATATATATATATATATATATATATATATATATATTATATGAGTATAGCGAGGGGCACGTTCGATATCCCAGGAGCCTGGAATGCTGGAATGCTGGAAATATTTTTATTATTTTTTCAGGATTTTTTTTAACCGTAGATTTTTATTTCGGAGCTTGAGCCGGAGCCCGATGGAGCCTTCGATGTTTTTTCTTTGAGATTTCGGTGCTTTTAACGTGCCAGCGCCCAAACAGTTTGATAAGATGCGTTTCGAGGTTCTCAACCAGTCAATAGCCGACATGATCTAAACAAAGTCGATAGAGGACGTTGAGGTGTCTATTCATTGGCTTGGGGTTTAAGCATTGAAAGATAGAGTCCTTCACCAGAATTTCAAATGCCGACATAAATTCTACTTTCAGGTCGTCAGAGAGGGTTATGGGTTTCTTAAGTCGCGTCGATTCAGAGATCGGTGAGTCTAATGAAGCAGGGAATCCAAGTCAAATGACGACATCCTTGGACTTTCTCTGAAATTACTAAGTTTTACACTTTTGAATGGTCAAATTAAGGGTTCCTAAGGGTGGTGAGACCAATTTTGAGGTCAGGTTGGCCAATATTTAAATTTAAGAAGGGCTAGGAAACTATAACCCACACACCTTTCTTCGCACCACCACTTAGATGAGTTCCAGTTGACTTGGTCTTCAATGGTTCTCAGGGTGATCAACCTCATCGTAGACGAGGCTGATTTGCTCACCCCATGGTGTTTCAAAAAACGAACGTCGTAGAAGGCTGAAACTCAGAAAGCGAGTTTGATTTCGAAAGAATCGTTCGAATCCACAACGGCACCGATGATGGTGTTAGTAAACATTCGTTTAATAATACAATATTGGTATCAAAACTTCTGTTCTATCATGTACATATCGTCAACTGCATTGCATCTTGCAAAGATAATGAAGACTGTCATTTATATTTTCAAATCTCATTTTCTTTTTATATAACTAATATAATTTTTTTCTTAAATTGAAACATGCATATATTGGTTGCTATTTTTATGTTTCTATTTTACTTCTAAAATTTATTTTTTTTTTTAATTTTTATAATTTTTTTTTTTTTTTTTTTTTTTTTTTTTTTTTACTTTTTATTTTTTTTTTTTTTTTTTTTTTTTCAAACTTTATTTTATAAGTTTAATTTTTTTTAACTTTTTTTTTTATATATTTTTATATACTTATTTGTTTTCCTTATTTCCTTAAAGCATTTTGTATTTACTACGATTCTTTTTATGTTTATAACTTAAGAACCTCTCTTTTTTACCTACTTTAAAGCAAAACAGTAAAACAGTAAATCAAACTAATCCACATACCCATCCATGATCTATTGATCTATTGATCTATTGATCTATTGATCTATTGATTCAAGTCATATTTTGTATAATATAACAAAAACTTTTATTTATTTTTGTTTTGTTTCTTTAAAATTTACATTAATAATAAATTTATTTCTTTTATGTTTATAACTTAAAAAGGTATTTTTACATACCTAAAGCAGTAAATCAGTGTAAATCCAATCAAACTACCCTCCATACCCACATATCCATCCATGATCTATTGATCTAATGATTCGATCTATTGATCTATGATTCAAGTCATACTTTGTATAACATAACACAAAAACTTTTATTTATTTTTGCATTGTTCTCAAACATGCTTTTACTAAAAAAATTATTCTTTTATGTTTATAAACTTAAAAATTTGCATATTTACATACCTTAAAAGTGTAATCAGTAAATCAGTAACCTAAACTGCCTCCATACCCCTCTAATACCCCATCCATGATCATTGCTCAATGATCGATTGATCTATTGATCTGATCATTGATCTCTATATTTTTGTATAACATAACACAAAACTTTTACTTATTTTAAATTTGTTTTAAATATTTAAAAAATTTATTCTTTATGTTTATAACTAAAAAATTTGCATATTTACATACCTTAGCAGTAAATCAGTAAATCAGTAAAATCAGTAATCAAAACTAGCAAAGTAAAGAATCAGTAAATCAGTAAACTAGTAAATCAGTAAATCAAAAATTCAAACTGCCCTCCTCCATATCCCATACTCCTTCAAAGGACGGGCTGACCTGCCGGATTCAAGTCATATTTTGCATAACATAAACTTGTATTTATTTTTGTTTTGTTTAAACATTTTGTTGTTTTACTATAAAAATTATTATTTATTTGCTTCAACACTTTGGGAGCTTTTTACTAAAAATTTATTCTTTATGTTTATGACTTAAAATTTTTACATTTTTTACATACCTTAAATCAGTAAATCAGTAAATCAAAGTGCCCTCCTACCCATTCGTGATATACCCTTCTGATCTATGTTTCATTGATCTACTATTGATCTATTGATTCAAGCCATATTTTGTATAACACAACACAAAAACTTTTATTATTTTGTTTAAATATTTTTGTTTTTAACAAAAAGACTTTTATATAACTTAAATTTTTTTACATATTTACACCTAATCAGCAATCAAATCAAACTGTCTCCATACCTCCCACTCTGGTGATCTATTGATTCATTGATCTATTGATCTATTGATTCAATATGTTATAACACAAAACTTTTATTTATTATTGTTTTGTAAAACTTTTCTGTTTTTTACTAAAAATTTTATTTATTATTTAATTGTTTTTAAATATTTCAAAATTTGCCCTTTTTATGTTATAATTTAATGTATATTTTATTACCTAAAAGTAAAATCGTAAATCAGTAATCAAACTGCCCTATCCTCATACCCATCCATGATCTATTGATCTATTGGTATATTGATCTATTGATTCATATTTTGTATATCATAACACAAAACTTTTATTTATTTTGTTCTTTGTTTCTTTTAAACTTTGTATTTATTTATTCCTTGTTATGTTTTATAACTTTTAAATTTTTTTGCATATTTACACATTAAAGCAGTAAATCAGTAACTAATCAAACTGCCCTCATACCCATCCATGATCTATTGATCTATTGATCTATTGATCTATTGATCTATTGATCTCTTGATTCATTTGTATAACATAACACAAAACTTTTTATTTATTTTGCTTTGTTTCTTAAACTTTTCGTATTTACTAAAAATTCTATACTTTTATGTTTAAGCAAGCTTTTCTTCTCGCTACGTTAATTGAGTAAATCAGTAAATAAGTAATCAAACTGCCTCCTCATACCCATCCATGATCATTGATCTATTGATCTATTCATTCAAGTCATATTTCGAGTATATTTTGTACAACATAACACAAAAACCTTTATTTTATTTTTGTTTTGTTTCTTAAACTTTCTGCATTAAAAATTCTATTCCTTTATTTTATAATCCTGTGAATATTTTACATACATTGCTGCAAATCAGTAAATCAGTAATCAAACTGTATCCACCCTCTTACCCATCCATGATCTATTGATCATTGATCATTGATCTATTGATCTATTGATCTATTGATCTATTGATTCATTCTTGTATAACATAACACAAAAACTTCTATTTATCATACTATGCTTTAAACTTACGTATTTGACGGTAAATGAAAACTTTTTAGGGTTATAACTTAAAAAATTTTTTTTCGTACTTTAAAGCAATAAATCAGTAAACAGTAAATCAAATTATCTCCATATCCACACATACCCATCCACATCTAATATCTGGTTTATCTTATTTATCTATCAGAGCTATTGATCTCAAGTCATATTTTGTATAAAACATTTTATTTTATTTTATTTATACTTTCTGCTTACTAAAAATTTATTCTTTTATGTTTATAACTAAAAATTTTGCATTTTTACACTAAGCAGTGAATCAGTAACAAAATCAAATGTCTCCGCGCCCTAATATTCATCCATGATCTAATCGATCGCTTCTGATTCAAGTCATATTTTAAATATAACACAAAACTTTTATTGAATTTTGCTCTGTCTTTTCAAAATATTTGTTTCTTTGGGCTAAAATTTTTGTTTAAAAACTTTAAAAATTTACATTTTTACATACCTTAAAGTAAAATCAGTAAATCAAAACTGCCCTCCTCAGCCTCTCTCACACCCTTCCACTATTGATCTATTTGATCTATTGATCTGATTCAGTCATATTTGTATAACATAACACTACACTTTATCTACACATCCTCGGCTTCTTATCTACTATCATCCGATATGTGTTTATAACTTTAATTTTTTTTTCTTTACACACCTAAAGCAGTAAATCGGTAAACTAGTAATCAAACTTCTCCATACCTCCACCCTCCTGTCCATCCTTGAACGATTGATCTATTGATCTATTGATCTATTGATTCGTCATTTTGTAATATAACACAAAACTTTATTTATTTTTGCTTGCTCTTTAAACATTCTTTGTTTTTGTACTAAAAATTTATTGTTTATAATTCAAAAATTTCCATTTTTTACACACCCTTAAAAAGTGCAAATCAAAACAAAATCAAAACTACCCTCCATACCCTCCTACCCTTCCATGATCTGTTGATCTTGTATAATATAACACAAAACTTTTTATTTATTGTTTTTAAACTTTTCAAGGTTTTACTTAAAAATTCTAGTCCTTTTATTTATAAATTTAAAAATTTGCTTATTTACATACCCAAAGCAGTAAATCGCCCTCCATCTCCATACCTACATCTAGATCTATTGATCTACGATTCAAGTTTGTATAATGCAATTACAAAAACTTTTAATATTTTTTGGGTTTTTTTTGTCTCTGTTTTTTACAAAAAATATTCTTTCATGCTTTTATAACTTAAAAAAAAAAATTTTGCATATTTACATACCTAAAAAACAGTAAATCAGTAAAACTAGTAAATCGTACCTTCCATAAATTCTCATAACTTATTCATTGAACTATTATATTGATCTATTGATTCAACATATTTGCATAACATAACACAAAAACTTTTATTTATTTTTGTTTTGCTTTTAAACATTTTGTTTTTACTAAAAATTTATCTTTTTATGTTTATAACTCAAAAAATTCATATTTACACACACTAAAGCAGTAAATCAGTAAATCATGCCACCCAACCTACCCTAGTTAAAGCAGTAAATCAGCAAATCAGTAAATCAAACTGCCTTTCAGCTACCTTCCTATCCTTCCATGTACTTTGCCAACATAACACAGCTTTTTATTTATTTTTTTATGCGTCATCTAAAAATTACTACGATTTTTTTATGTATTTGTTTCTAAGTATCTTATTTATATACAATTTTATTTTGCTTTAAAAGCTCAAATATTTTTTTTTTCATTTTTGTTATACCTTATGGTAAATCAGTAACAAACGTTCTCCATACCATATCCTTGTACCTACATTCATTGATCACGATCTGGCTGGATTCTATTGATTCAAGCCTATGCCTCATAACATAACACAAAACTTATTTTTGTTTTGTTTCTTTAAATATTTTGTTTTTATTCTTTAATTTGGGACCAGAACAATGGCCTATTTGCAGACCTAACAGACTCAGTAAATTAACTGTCCTCCATACCCCTCACACACCTTCTTATCTATTGATTCCTTTTATCTATCGATATTGATTCATTGATAAGTCATATTTTTATATAACATAACATAAAAATATTTATTTATTTTGTTTTTTTCTTCTTTCTTTTAATAAAAAATTATTTATTTTTGCTTATTCGGTTTAAAATATTTTCTTTTTATTAAAATTTCTTTCTTTTTATTAAAAAGAGATCATCCCTTTTTGAATACCTACAAAACCGTAAAGCAGCAGAACAAAAACGCAAACTGTATCCAGCTACCTCCTGCCCTGGTCGCTATTCAATAGATTCAATGATCTGATTCAAGTATCTTGTATAACATAACATAAAAATAAATTCTTTTGCTGTGGCTGTTGTTGTTGTTGCTGTTATTTCGTCTGGTTGTTGTTGTTGTTGTTGTTGTTGTTGTTGTTGTCAAACGAGAATATATACCTTGCTAAGAAAGAAAGTTAAAAGAAAGAAAGAAAGAAAGAAAGAAGAAGTGTTTGTTAATGATATCATTACTGTCTAAAATTGAAATATTATAAACATTAAACATATCTCAAAATATTACTGTTAATTTTACATTAACATTGTATTATTGAAAACTACCAAAAATATTATTCAACTGATATACAGCATTCAAGTTACAACTAAAGTTTTCAACTTACCAGCATAGCAATCACCTTTACTATACACACGTAAACGCTCAAAATATTATTATTATTATTATTGGTTTATTATTATATTATATTATTAGCTAAAGATACATGTTGTGTTGAGGTTATTATTATTATTACATATACACATATATATATTATTATCTAGTATAAGGAACATGCAACCTAACACACATACATCACACACATACAGAAAGACAGCCGATTACACATCTACACATACAATACTTTCTCATTAATAATATAGACACTTTAGTAAATGCTCTGCCACTACACTGCATTTATTAGTGCATTAAGTAAAAATCTATATTTATTGTGAGTGTGTGTATGTGTATATGTATGTATATACATGTGTGTGTGTGTGTGCTCGGTGCTTTATCGTGTGATGTTAATAAAAATATATTTTTTAATATAATAATAATAATAATTAATAATTAATAATTAATAATAATAATAACAATAATTAATAATAATAATTAATAATAATAATAATAATAAATAACATGAAAAATCAATTATCTTATCTCAAAAACATGGGTTCTCATGCCCCTTCTGCCGGTGTTGTTCTTTGATATCGCAACTCCTGTTAACGAATGCTGTATGTCAGTTGGGATAGGATGATATGTATTTTTGTTTAGTTTTCATTGTTTATGTAAAATTAAGACAATATTTCTTAAGATCTCTCGGAAAAAAAGTGTTGTATATTTTCATTTAACTTGGAACGTATGGAGATAAGATTTAATACATCAGCAAAATCAAAACAACAATCAAACAAACAACAAACAACAACAATTACCAATGTAATAAATAATGTTTTAAGAAGCTTAAGATTTTGTTGTTCATGGTATAAAAATATACTTTGAATCAATGAGATTCATTAGATCAATAGATCACAGATAGTCAGGAGGGAGGTTGGATAGTGGCTTGATTTAATGTTTTACTACATCACTGTTTATATATAGAAAATTTTCAAGTTATAAACATAAAAAGAAAGAAATTTTAATTAAACAATATTTTAAATTTAATATGGGTTAAAGTACAAATTGTAGCAACAACGATAGGGAGATGAAATCCACATACTAAATAAATAAAAAGCCAAAGTGTTATGTTATACAAAATTATAATTTGAATCAGGGGATCAATACAGATCGATAGATCAAGACTAATAGATCACATAGAAGGCGGTTGAGGCATGAGGCAAGCGTTTGATTTACTTTCCGATTTAATGATTACTGTTTGCTGGTATGTAACATGCGTAAATTTTATAAACATAAAAGAATAATTTTTTTAGTAAAACAAAAAGTTTAAAGAAAACAAAACGAAAATAAATAAAGTTGGTGTTAAACACAAAATTATGACTTGAATCACAGATCAATATTAGAATAGATCAATAGATCACAGAAGGATATGAGGGTATGGTGGCCTGATTTACTGATTTACTGATTTACCGCTTTAAAATCAATTTTTTAGTTACAAAACATAAAAAGAATTAAATTTAGTAAAACAAAATATTTAAAGCAAATTAAACAAAATAAATAATTTTTTAGTAAAACAAAAGTTTAAAGAAACAAAACAAAATAAACAAAAGTTTTTGTGTTATGTTGGTACAACAGATTTGAATCTACTAGATTCCAATAGATCAATAGACTGATTAGATCCTAAAAAGCTGCTGAGGGGCTAATGGCAGTTTGTATCATCACAGATTACTGATCATCGATCACTGATTTACCGGATTACTGATTAACTGCTTAACATTTAATGGGATTTACTGCTTTTTACTGATCATCGATTTCACTATTTCGAAGTGAATATGCAAATTCTTTTTAAGTTTATAAAACATAAAAAGAATAAATTTTTTTTAGTAAAAACAAATGTTTAAAGAAACAAACAAAAATAAACAAAAGTTTTTAAAAACAAAAAGAATATGACATGAATCACTAGATCAATAGATCAATAGATCAATAGAATCAATAGATCAATAAGAAGTTATTGCTTATGGGTATAAGTGATTTACCATTTACCGGATTTACTGTTTTAAGGTATGTAAATATGCAAATTTTTTTTTAAGTTATAAACATAAAAGGAATAATTTTTTTAGTAAAAACGAAAAGTTTAAAGAAAAAAACAAAACAAATAAAAGTTTTTGTAGATATGTTATACAAAAATATGACTTGAATCAATTGATCAATAGATCAATAGATCAATAGATCAATAGATCATGATGGGTCAGGAGGGTAGGTTGCACTGCTTTAAGGTATGTAAATAAGCAAATTTTTTAAGAAATAATAAAAAGGATAAGTAAAAACCAAATGTTTAAAGAAACAAAAACAAAATAAATAAAAGTTTTGTGTTAAGTTCTTAAAATATGACTTGAATCAATAGATCAATAGACTAATAGATCAATAGATCATGGCTGGGTAGGAGGGCATGGAGGTAGTTTGATTTACTGATTTCCACTGATTTACTGCTTTAAGGTGTAAAATGTAAATTTTTTAAGTTATAAACATAAAAAGAATACTTTTTTTAGTAAAATAAAATGTTTTTAAAAACAAACAAAATAAATAAAAGTTTTTGTGTTATACAAAATCAATAGATCAATGATCAATAGATCAATAGATCTAATAGATTCAAAGTGGTGCTGAGGCATGGAGGCAAAAGATTTACTATCAATGATTTACTGTTTTTACAAGGTAAATATGCAAAAAAAAAAAATTAAGTTATAAACATAAAAGTAAATAATCTTTTAAAAACGAAAAGCTTAAAGAGAACAAACAAAAATAAATAAAAGTTTTGTGTTAGTTATACAAAAATATGACTTGAATCAATAGATCAATAGACAGATCAATAGATCAATAGATCATGAAGGGGTGGCTGGATGCAGTTTGATTTACTGATTTACTGATTTACTGCTTTAAGGTAGGTTAAAAAAAAAAAAATGTAAATTTTTTAAAGTTATAAACATAAAAAGAGTAAATTTTTAGTAAAACAAAATATTTAAATAAAACAAAAAACAAAAACAAATAAAAGCTTGTGTTAGTATATATACAAAACATGACTGAATCACAGATCAACAGACTGATCGTAATAGACTTCAATAGATCATGATGGGTATGTGGGTATGGGAGGGGTAGTTTGATTTTACTGATCAATGATCGTTTCAAGGGTATGTAAAATGCAAATTTTTAAGTTATAAACATAAAAGAATAAATTTTTTAGTAAAAACGAAAAGTATAAAGGAACAAAACAAATAAATAAAGTTTTTGTGTTATTTATACAAATACACTCTTGAATCAATAGTCGGATAGATCAATAGATCTACATCATTAGATCATGACAAGTATGTGGATATGGAGTGGGCAGTCTTATCATCGTTTTACTGATTTATTAAGGTATGTAACATGCAAATTTTTAAGTTATAACATAAAAAGGAATAAATTTTTAGTAAAAACGAAAGTTTAAAGAAACAAAAACAAAATAAATAAAAGTTTTTGTGGTATGCTGTAATATGAATCAATAGATCAATAGATCAATAGATCAATAGATCAATAGATCAATAGATCAATAGATCATGGATGGGTAGGAGGGTGAGCAGTTTGATTACTGATTTACTGATTTACTGCTTTAAGGTAAGTATAAATTTTTTTAAGGTGTGTAAGAAGGTAAATTTTTTAAGTTATAAACATAAAAAGAATAAAAGTTTTGTGTTAAGTTATACAAAATATGACTTGAATCAATAGATCAATAGATCAATAGATCAATAGATCAATAGATCACAGAATGGTATGAGGGTATGGAGGGCAGTTTGATTTACTGATTTACTATTTATACTGTTTTACTGGTATGTAAATATGCAAATAAGTTTATAAAACATAAAAGTGATCAAATTCTTAGCAAATACGAAAGTTTAAAGAAACAAAACAAAAATAAACAAAGTTTAAAAGAAAATACGAAATATGACTGGAGTCGACAGATCAATAGATCAATAGATCAATAGATCAATAGATCAAGTGATGGCATGAGGGTTGGGTGGCCTGATTTACTGATTTACTGATTACTGCTTTAATGTATGTAAATATGCAAAAAATTAAGTTATCAGACTTCAAGAAGGAATAAATTTTTGGCAAATAAAAACATTTCAAGAAACAAAAACAAAAATAAATAAAGTTTTTGGTTATACAAAATATGACTTGAATCAATAGATCAATAGATCAATAGATCAACAGATCAGTAGATCAATAGATCAGTAGGAGGATGGTGGGGAGGGCAGTTTGATTACTGATTTACTGATTTACTGCTTTAAGGTATGTAAATATGCAAATTTTTTTTAATTATCAAATATAATAACAAAATTCTTTATAAATCAAAATATTTAGAGCAAATAAACAAAATAAATAAAATTTTATAGTAAACAAAAAGTTTAAAGAAACAAAACAAAAAGTTTTGTGTTATGTTATACAAAAATATGACTTGAATCAATAGATCAATAGATCAATAGATCAATAGATCACAGAAGGGTAGGAGGGTAATGAGGGCAGTTTGATTTACTGATTTACTGATTTACTGCTTTAAGGTATGTAAATATGTAAAAAAATTTAAGTTATAAACATAAAAAGAATAAATTTTTTAGTAAAAACAAAATGTTTAAAGGAAACAAAACAAAATAAATAAAAGTTTTTGTGTTATGTTATACAAAATATGACTTGAATCAATAGATCAATAGATCAATAGATCAATAGAGCAATAGATCACAGAAGGGTATGAGGGTATGAAAGGCAGTTTGATTACTGATTTACTGATTTACTGATTTAAGGCATGTAATAGACTTTAAGTCAAACATAAAAAGAATAAATTTTTTAGTAAAAACAAAATATTTAAAGTAAATTAAACAAAATAAATAATTTTTTATAGTAAAAACAAAATGTTTAAAGAAACAAAACAAAAATAAATAAAAGTTTTGTGTTATGTTATACAAAATATGACTTGAATCAATAGATCAATAGATCAATAGATCAATAGATCGCAGAAGGGTATGAGGGTATGGAGGGCAGTTTGATTTAACTGATTTACTGATTTACTGATTACTGATTTACTGATTTACTGATTAACTGCTTTACTGATTTACTACTGATTTACTGATTTACTGATTTACTGTTTTTTATGGTATGTAAAAATGTAAAATTTTTTAAGTTATAAACATAAAAGAACTAAAACAAAATGTTTAAAGCAAACAAAAAATAAATAAAAGTTTTGTGTTATGTTATGCAAAAAAATATGACTTAATCAATAGATCAATAGATCAATAGATCAATAGATCAATAGAGCAATAGATCATGGATGGGTATGAGGGTATGGAGGGCAGTTTGATTACTGATTTACTGATTTACGGTTAATAAAAAAAATTTTTAAGTTATAAACATAAAAAGAATAAATTTTTTTAGTAAAAACAACATGTTTAAAGAAAACAATACAAAAATAAATAAAAGTTTTTGTGTTATGTTATACAAAATATGACTTGAATCAATAGATCAATAGATCAATAGATCATGGATGGATATGTGGGTATGGAGGGTAGTTTGATTTACTGATTTACTGATTTACTGCTTTAAGGTATGTAAAATGCAAAAATTTTTGTTATAAACATAAAAGGAATAAATTTTTTAGTAAAAACAAAATGTTTAAAGAAACAAAACAAAATAAATAAAAGTTTTTGTGTTATGTTATACAAAATATGACTTGAACACAGATCAGAGTCTTAATAATAGATCAATAGATCATGGATGGGTATGTGGATATGGAGGGTAGTTTGATTTACTGTTTTACTGATTTACTGCTTTAAGGTATGTAAAAATGCAAAATTTTTAAGTTATAAACATAAAAAGAATAAATTTTTTAGTAAAACAAAATGTTTAAAAAAAAAAAAAAAAAAAAAAAAAAAAAAAAAAAATATAAATAAAAAAAAAAAAAAAGTTAAAAATTAAAAAAATTAAAATAAAATAATTAAACTTATAAAAATAAAGTTTGAAAAATAAAAAAAAAAAAAAAAAAAAAAAAAAAAATATAAAATTAAATTAAACATAAAGTATAAATGTAAAATAGAAACATAAAAATAGCAACCAATATATGCATGTTTCAATTTAAGAAAAAAATTATATTAGTTAGCATTTATAAAAAGAAAATGAGATTTGAAAATATAAATGTCAGTCTTGAACATTTAGAAAGACGGGTTATCTTTGCAAGATGCAATGCAGTTGACGATATGTACATGATAGAACAGAATCAGTTATGTGAACAGTAATAATATTGTATTATTAAACGAATGTTTACTAACTAGGCACCGCACCGGCTCCATCATCGGTGCCGTTGTCAACTCCTCTGATTCCGTACCCGATTCTTTCCAGAAATCCGACTCTGAATCCTTTCTCCAAATTTCAACCTTCTACGAACATTCGATTTTTTAGGGGGGAGGCGCACCCTTTGGGGTGAGCACGGGGACATAACCTCGTCTACGATGAGGTTACGTCACCCTTATACGGGGAGCCAAGTTTGAAGAAGACAAGTCAACTAGAACTCATCTAAATTGAGTGGTGAAGAAAAGTGTGGGTTATAAGACTTATTCCTAGCCCTTCTTAAATTCAAATATTGGCCAACCTGACCTCAAAATTGGTCTCACCACCCTTAGGAACCCTTCAAAAGTGTAAAACTTAGTAATTTCAGAGAAAGTCTAAGGCATGTCGGCCTTTGACTTGGATTCCCTGCTTCATTAGACTCACCGATCTCTGAATCGACTTCCCCGACTTAAGAAACCCATAACTTAACACCTCAAACGTCAAAATCTGACGACCTTACGAAATTCCAAGTCATGTCGGCATTTAACTTAAATTCCCTGTTCCAAACGCCTCACATACCTCATAAACGGCTTCCCCGACCCCAAAAACCC
>JABUQX010110147.1:65000-66551 GCA_015478945.1 Trachelipus rathkii | reverse complement strand
TTTCATGTTTAGACTTGATATTTTCTGAAAGGGGGGCGGAGTCTAAAAAGAGATAATGTTATTTGGGTAAGGTTAAGAATAAAATTTTTGTTTAAATATTTACATTCGATAATGTTAAAAAACTTTTGTTAACGTTTGCATATATTCGTTGGTCTGTATGATAATTCGGTCAAGGTTATGAACATTTTTGAGTTAAAATTACTGTGTCAATGTTAAGATTAACGTTAATTATGCTAGAGATATGCGTTGGAAAAAATATGAAACAGGTTACGTTTTGTATTGAAAGTTAGTGTACTTTACTTGGTATTAAAGTGTGGGACGTTGTTAATGTTAACAGCTTATTAGGGCCGGTAAGATGTGTTAAGTTTGTCGTTGTACATTATTTTCCGTAGTTCATATGATGCTATGTTAGCATATTAATGTGAAGACATTGTTATGTTAGCATATATTCGATGATTAGTATATAAAGAACTCAGTGGAACTTTGTTAATGTTAACAGTTTATTCGTATGTAAGTTGTGTTAGGTTTGTCTTTTAACATTATTTTTCTTAGTTTCATGTTACGTTATTGTAGCTTTATGATGTGGAAACCTTAATTATTCTAGAGTATATTCGTGATCAGATAATTAACCAATTGTTGTGAAAATTTTAGTAATGTATTACTGTGTCAGTGTAAGATTAACGTTAATATGTTAGAGTTATGCTTTAAAAAGTAGATTAGGTTACGTTTTGCATACCATGTTAGTTGCTTTACTGGTGTTAAGTGTGGAACTTGTTAATGTTAACAGTTTATTCGTGTTTAAGGTCTCAAACAACTGCCGTTGGCTACGTCATTGGACTGTGCTCATGTAAACCAGATGTTCAGCTTATTGATGTAGAAGAGCAAACGATAGCATACTGTTCGCTGGTCTGTATGATAATTAACCAATGTGGATAAATTTTAGTTAAATATTACCAATGTTAGTGTTAATTAACATCGTTAGTTTAGA
This sequence comes from Trachelipus rathkii, assembly GCA_015478945.1. Lineage (NCBI taxonomy): Eukaryota > Metazoa > Arthropoda > Malacostraca > Isopoda > Trachelipodidae > Trachelipus > Trachelipus rathkii. The sequence continues at coordinate 65,563 of JABUQX010110147.1, read as the reverse complement.
GATATGCTGACAAAAAGTGTGAATAAGGTTACGTTTTTGTAGCTATGTTAGTTACTTTAACTTGTTATTAAGTGTTGGAACTTTGTTAATGTGTAACAGTTTATTCGTGTTTAAGGTGGGATATGTTTGTCTTTGCTACATTTATTTTCTTAAGTTTCATGTTCGCCACTGTTAGCTTTAGTGATGTGGGAAACCGTTATTATGTTAAGAGTTATTCGTTGATTTCAGTGATATGATTAACCATTGTTTGTGAAAAAAATTTTAGTTAATTATACCATGTTAGTGTTAAAATTAACATCGTTATGATTAGAGATTATGCTTGACAAAGTGTGAATAAGTTACGTTTTTGTATGCTATGTTCAGTTACTTTACTGTTGTTAAGTTGTTGGAACTTTGTTAACGTTAACAGTTTATTCATGTTTAAGATGTCAGGTTTGTCGTTGTGGGTTATATTCATAGTTCTTAGATGATGCTAAGTAAGTTTTATTAATGTGAAAACTTTTTGTTACGTTAACATATATTGATTGATCTTTGATAAAGAACTTGATTTTATGTTTTGTTTA
>JABUQX010110147.1:47500-50000 GCA_015478945.1 Trachelipus rathkii | reverse complement strand
TAAAACAACATTAAGAGTAAAGTTTTAATTACATAAGCACTAATCACAATTATAAAAAATCACTGGAAACATATAAATAAGTAAATAAATAAATAAATAATTGTTTTAATTTTCGAGCTTTCGTTCCCGAGGAAATAGGAACCTTGTCAAGAATATACGATGGTGGTAAAGGAATCAAAACTTTTGCGAGGAGCCTGATGATGATTATTTTTTAGTTGGTTATTAGGGAGTGGAAGAAAGAGGAAGTATTCAGTGCGGCGTTCAATATGGTGTCAAAATTTGTATCTCCGGGAATGCGATTGAAGTTTGGGATGTTTTTTATGCAATATGATTCAGCTATTTTTCTGTATTTATGGTTTTTGATGTGTGCTATTGCTGACATTTGTGAAATGTTTATATGGTGGTTTTGTGTGGACCGGTGTAATGTTAGGGGGGAGTTTTGGTGGCCGGTATTGAGGTCATGTATGTGTTCGTCTTTACGTCTTGTAAGATTGATGGTTTCTCCTATATAAACCGAGTCGCAGTTGCTACAGGGTATCTTGTACACGACTTGTTGAGAGGGAGTGTGAGGTTTGGGGGGGCGCAGGATTTTTTTGAGTGGGAGATTATTGGAAGGGACAAGAGTAATGTTAGGGAGGAGTTTTTTTATTTTTGTGGTTGGGATGTGAGGAATGGGTAAAAAGGTCGTAGTGGGGGTTTGTTTGGGGGTATTATTATAAAACTTGAGTTTAGCTTTTTTATAGGCAAGATGGAGTATGTGTTTGGGGTATAACAGTTTGGTGAACGTGGTACGAAGAAAATTGAGTTCAATGTTCAAAAAGGGGGGGGAGCAGATTTTTAAGGCTCTTAAGTATAAAGAAGAGAGGGTAGCTATTTTGGTGTGTTTAGAGTGGGCGGAAAACCAGTGAATGTAACAAGGTTGGGAGGTGGGTTTTCTGTAAACGCTGAAGTGTAGGTTGTGAGCAACATTTGTATGTATGAGGGTATCTAGGAAAGGGAGTGTGTTGTTTTGGGGGATTTCTATAGTAAATTGAATAGCAGGGTGTATATTATTGATAGTGTTAAGGATATGAAGTGGGTCTTTTTCTTTGGGGATGGCTGCAAATATGTCGTCAACATATCTCAGCCATGTTGATTGATGGAGGGAGGGGTGGGGGAGGATGTGGAAATGTTCTAAAAGTTCCATATAAATGTTACTTAAAGTGGGGGATAAAGGGGACCCCATGCTCAGTCCGGAAGATTGTTTATAGAAGGACTGATTGAATTGAAAAAAATTGTGATCGAGTGTTAGGTGGATTAATTGTTTGAGCATGGGGAAGGGATATTGTAGAGTGATATCATTTTGATTTAGATATTGTTCGAGAAGAGAAAGAGCGTGGGGGACTGGTACAGAGGTAAACAATGATATGACGTCGTAACTAACTATGTTGTGAGTGTGGATGTTGATGTGGCGTGTTTTAGTGATGAAATCATCTGTGTTGGAAAGATGAGTGTGGGATATGGAATTGATGAGAGGGTTAAGTTGGGATGATAACCATTTGGAGAGTTTATATGTTGAGCAGTTAGTGTTGGCTATGATAGGTCTGAGGGGGGTGTTGGGTTTATGTATCTTGGGCACCCCGTAGAACTGCGACAATTGAGCCATGTGGGATTTGAGTGAAGTTTCTAAGGTGGGGTGATCTTTTAAAATGGTTTTTAAGGATTGGTTGAAAGAGTGTTGGGAGTTACTGAGGGGGTTTTTGTTAAGGTGGATGTATGTTGCAGGGTCGTTTAGCAGATTTAGGCATTTAGTTGTGTACTCTTGTGTATCCATAATAACGATTCGACTGCCTTTATCCGATCTGGAGATGACTATATTATTATTCTTTTTAAGTGATGCGATGGCGTGATAGAATTTGATGGGGAACTTTTGATCTTGTAGTGCATTGATTGTAGAAGAAATTATGATGCCGGTCAGAATGTCATTATTGCAGGATTTATTTTTATCGATCTTTTTCCAGGTGTTAAGGTCATGTATCAATTGTAGCCAAGGATCTCTCTGTTCTAAGGCTAATGAGATGCCGTAGCCGAGTACTAACTTTTCATCATTGCTTAAAGTATACGAAGATCTATTGACGATGTTTTCAGGTTGAGATTCTGTTGTCCAAGGGCTATTGTAAAAAATGCGATTGAATTTTTGATTTAGTTGTTGAGATTTACGATCTATGACAATTTGTTTGTTTCTATGCGCATCGTTGAGAATATCGGTGAACTGCGCATGCGCTTCTGGGTATACGGAGTACCAACTGCTTTGGAAAATTTTAAAATAGTACGAGCATTGTCGGAACGTAGTTTTAATTTCTTAATTAATCCACCTAACACTCGATCACAATTTTTTTCAATTCAATCAGTCCTTCTATAAACAATCTTCCGGACTGAGTATGGGGTCCCCTTTATCCCCCACTTTAAGTAACATTTATATGGAACTTTTAGAACATTTCCACATCCTCCCCCACCCCTC
>JABUQX010110147.1:0-40000 GCA_015478945.1 Trachelipus rathkii | reverse complement strand
TTTTTTATTTTAATTTAAAATTTTCTATTTTTACTTTTCGGTCTTCCCTGCTCCCCCTTTTAAAATTTCATTAAGTTTTGAGGACTTTTTTTTTTTTAATCGGATTCGAAAAACCAGTGTAAAACTTATATATATATATATATATATATATATATATATATATATATATAAATATATGTATATATATATATATATATATATATATATATATATATATATATATATATATATATATATATATATATATATATATATATATATATATATATATATATATATATATATATATATATATATATATATATATATATATCATCTGGTAGCAAAGGCCAAATTCCCCATGAAATCCACTAGAGTTTTGGAATAATGTCTGAAATTAATAAATTTGACGAAAGAACTGTGACCATGTACAACATCTGCTGTAGACCGATTGGAAAGGAAATTTATGAGAAGATTGCAGAAACCGAAAAAATGAAATAAAAACTTAGTAATTTATTCTATCGAAAGCTTTATATGTATCTAGCCTCACAGCAAAAATTTTACCAAAAAGATACCGAAGAGGAAAGAACCAGGAATAAGAGAGAGGAGAATGAAGGTTGCCAGTTAGTGTTTTTTACGAAAGGGATGCTGGCGAACAGAGTTAAGATTTAAAGAATTAAGATGATTCCATATCTTTATGCTAATTAAAGATAGATTTGAAAAGTTTGGAAATGATGGAGGTTAAAGCCTGTAATAGTACGATAGTTTGAGGGTCGAGATACTTCTACTTTTTTATGCACAGGCTAAATGAAAGCTCACGTATCCAGCAGGATGATTAGTTCAAATTCTTAAAGTAGAATGAAGAAGAAAATGAAAGTTCGCTGAAAGATGAAACATTTATAAAATATGTCTCTTTCAATTATTTATCTGATGATCATCAGATATAGAACCTAAACTATAAAACAAATGTAAATAGTTTTGAAAGATCGATATGATGCTATCTATAAATCTAGATTTAGTTAACAAAGCATTGAATGAGTTGTTACACTATTAGAAGATCGATTCGAACTACAAAAACTATTGAGGAAATTTTATTTAATTACATAGTAAGTCGGCTGAATGAAACACTCTTCATACATAACAAATCATCGATACCCCAATGTATACTACCTCATGTAGGTCTCATATATATATAAATATATATATAGGGTATCATAGAGTGATTGGTAGGGAAGGCAGTAGGCCTATGGCTAGTAGTGGGGGTACTGCCAATATTGTTCCGGCAGCAGCCGTAACCAGTAATAGGACTGTAAATGTAAATGACGTGGTGACTATGAATAATTTGAATAATCAGGTTAGGGGGACTGTGCCGGGAAACGAGGAAGGGCAGAGTTACAGATGGTAGGCCCTCATGTGAATGGAGGTGCAAGTGGTGAATGGTGTGAATATGGATGTGTTTTTGGCTGGTCAGGTGGATGAGTGCATTAGTATTAAAGTTTATTGTGGAGGAATTGAGGTGAGAGCTTTGATTGACTAGGTGTATGGTCAGTGTAGTGTATAAAAGTGCGTTTGATAGAATGAATATAAGGGAGGACCAGAAAGAGTCAGGAAAGGGGAATATTAAGGGGATAAGCAACATGTTGATACCGGTAGTGACTAAATTTAGGGAGAGTGTTAGGATTGGTGGAATAGTATGGAAGAGACTGATTTTTATGTGATTAACAGTATAAATGAGAAGTATGATGTGTTGTTAGGTTATAAATTTTTGAGTGTGAATGGGATAGTTATCCATCCGGATCGGATGATGATAGAAAAAAAGGTGAATAAAGAGGGGAGATGTCAGATGTATGTGAATAAGGTAGTATGTGAAAGTGAAATTTGTAAAAGGTGTGGGTGTTTGCTTTGGAAGATATGTCTTTGAAAACTGATGGAGTAGTGAGTGTGAAAGTAGGATGGAATACGAATGTAGGTGTGGATGTAGACCAGAAGCATGTTTCTGGTGGATGGTTATGATACTAGATATAGAGTTAAAAGGGTTGCATATGTATTTGATGGTATTGTAGATATGGATAACCCTAGGGTATGTATGCAAAAAGGTGCCTGATGTGAAAAAGAAGAGAGTGAGAGGTATAAGGGTTAGTGATGTGGTTGGCAGTTTGTATTCAGTTTTGGTTGTAGAGCCTTCGAGAGGGAATGAATGCTGTTTGTTTGCTGGTGATTTTGAGAAGAAGGATTGGGTGTATGATGAAATGGTTGACAAAGTGCGATTGCCTGAAGGTTTGAATGAAGTAAGGAGACAAAAGATTGTACGAATGTTGTGGGAAAGGAGGGAAGCGCTAAGTCAAGGCGATGAGGATTTTGTGGTGCGCAGTTACCTGCATTCCGTATTGTATTATCGGAGGACACCCCCATATACCAGCGACCTCGTCACTTTCCTCCTCCAGTTGCGCAAGAGATTGAAGAGCAGGGTGAAGAGTTGGAGCGAATAAGTGTTTTAGAAGAAAGTGTGAGTCCGTTGAAAAGTCCTATTGTTCCTGTGAGAAAGCTTGATGGACGATTGAGGTTATGTAGTGATTATCGCAAGGTGAATAAAGAGACGGTGAAAGATAGGTTCCCTATGTGTAGTGTTAGAATGCGTGTTTGGTATGTATGGAATGAAAGTAATTATGAAAATGGATCTAGTGCGTGGATATTATCAGATGCAAAGTGGAAGGGGCTGACAGGTGTGACAACTTTCGGGTTGAGGAGCCGGATTCACGTTTGGATCCACAAGGCTTTGGGTTTGGCTGGAGCCTAAGCCGCTTTTCAAAGGCGATGAGATGAATGTGGTTAGGAATGATTTTCCTTGTTAAAATGTGATGGTGTTTATAGATGATATATTAGTGATGACTGAGTCTTTTCCTGACATTAGAAGTTAGTGAATGACGTGTTGAAAAAGTTGGAAGGGGTTGGCATAAAAGCGAAGGTTGAAAAATGTGAATGGTTTGCGAGTGAGGTTGAATTTCTGGGACATAAGGTTAGTGCAACTGGTTTGAAGAAAGCGAAGAAGTTTGCTGAAAAGGTCAGGAATTTTCCTAGACCTAGGAATGTTAGAGAGCTGAGAGAATTTTCGGGTTTGGTAGAATTTGGGAAAAAATTTATGAAAGATTGTTCGGCTGTGATGAAACCTTTGACTGAATGGACTGGTAAAAAAAGGAGTATGATTGTGAAATGGAATGATAGAATGAATGAATGAAGCGTTTGAGAAGTTGAAAACAGATGTGGAACTAGCATATCCTGATTACAGCGAGTATGCCAAGCCACTGGAAGTGTATACCAATGCAAGTGGGTATTGTATGAGAGGTTGTTTGATGCAGGCGGTGATTGAGAGTTGAAAGAAAACGAGTGAGTGCATATGTTTCAGCGTTATTATGACGGGATTTATGATTAATATTGATTGAAAACACTTTGAGGTTTTGTCTGCGTTGCGTCCGTTTTGTATGGTGTCAAGTTTGTGGTGCGGAACGGATCATCAACCTTTAGTGTATTTGCAGCGAATGAGGATGGTTGATAGCATGCTTGCAAGGACGTTGGAAGATTTGAGTGATTTTGATTATGTGGTTGAGTATGTCCCCGGTAAAAAAAATGTGATAGCAGATTTAATGTCAAGAATGCCTGGGAGTGAGAGAATGAATGAAAAAGTAGTGATAGATCCTGAATATTTACCTAAGGGATTAATGAAAGGGAAAGAAAGTAGAGGTGGGGGTGATTCTATGTTTGAAAGTGTGTGGTAAGGTTTGAAGGATTTAGCTAAGGATAGGTTGATATCGAGAGTGCCTGAGAGTATAGAAGAGTTGCGGAAGGAAGCTATGACTGAGGTGTGTAAGAAACCTGTGCAGATAAGGATTAGGAAGGTGAGACAATATGTGAAAGAGTTAAAGGCTATGTGTACTGTGGGTGTGAGTCCATTACAAGAAGTGTTGACTGTTGTGAGCAGTTATTTAGTGGTTATTGTGTGCATTTCGGTGGCGAGAAACCGGTTATTTATAGGAATGATGGGGTATTGATAAGCAAAGTGAAAATGAGTTGCATTTGCAGTGTGTGCAGTATAATTGGGTAATAGAGAAAAAGAGTTATGATAGGAAGTATGTGTTGGAAAGAAAGGAAGTGGAAAATTAGTGTGAGGATGGCGAGGATGTGAAAATGATCTGTCCTGGTGAAGTGAAGAGTGGTATATTAGGCATGCTGGGAAGAAGCGGAAGAATGGAGTGAGTGCAAGGTGGATAGCAGAGTATATTGTGGATTGACACTGGGGCTCAGTTCTTTAGTGAATCATCACAATTACGAAGATTGACGAGTGGCGTAGCAGATTGGAGAAATACGAGTGTAAAATCACAGGGATTAGGTCAGGGAGATAAATAGCTTTAGAAGAAGTTTTGCTAAAAGTAGAAATAGGAACGTGGGAGGAATTTGGAACATGAGTTTTGTTGTGCTTGAGTGAAGGCAGTACCTTATTGTTTCTGTTGGGATTAATTTTAGAATGAATCAGATGATAGTAGATGTAGGAATGAAAGATTGTTGAAAGGAAGTCGAGAGATTGTTAGAATGCAAGAAGGGATGCTGTGATGGCTGATTTTGTGGGAATGGTGAAAGTTGGTGTGGGGGATGAAGAATTGCCTAAGTATAGGCGATATCGAGTAATGCAAGAGGAATGTCCTATGGTATGTGAGTTAAGAAAATGTATAGGAAGTGTGTAGATGGGTCCAGTTGATAGAAGATTTTAGGATATTTGCGAAAAAGAAGTTTGTGAGGCAGCATCATGAATGTGGTTTTATTATACCCAGGAAAGTCTTTTGAGGAGAGATGATTTGTGCGTACCAGTGTTTTCTGTGGATTGGAAGCGGTAGGGATGGCTATAGTGATCCATCGTAAGTATGGACACATGGGGAAATTTAAATTATGGGAATGTATGAAAGAGAGAGTGTTTAACCCTTGGTTGCGAAAGATCGTGAATGATGTAGCGACTACGTGTGAGGAATGTCAGAAGGAGTATTAGAGTATGTGAAACCTCCTGTGTTGCGAATGGACGTGAGTGATTTGAGTTAGTGGTGATTGATTGTGTTTCGTTACCAGTGACTGCATGTAGGTATGATAGGAATGGTTGTGATGGTGGATCATAAGGAGTAAATTTGCGTATGCTGTGCCTGTAAAGAATAAAACTAAGTAGAATATGGCTATTAGTAGAGTATTATTTATAAATGTGTGTGTAGACGAATGTTAGAGTGATAATGGACCGGAGGTTGTAGGGCAGGCGTTTGAGGAAATGTTGATGATTCAGAGATTGACATGTGAGGATACCCAGTATATGCCTAGTTCAGGCTGGTTTGGCAGAAGAACAGAAATGCGAGCGTTGATGAGATATTAATATATTGAGTGAAAAGGAGAATATGAATGGGATTATTGGCTGGGAAAAGTGTTGTGGGCGTATAACATGACTGGGCATAGGGCAACTGGTATGTCTCCGTGCATGTATGTGGTGAATTTTGGGGTTGTTCAAACTAGGTTGGGATTGCCTGAAGAGGTGATAGGGAAGTGTGGAGAAGAGGGAGTTTGAAGTTTGCAAGTTTTGAGGTAGGAGATAAAGTTTTTTTAAAAGAGGTGATTGTGAAAGGGCGTTTGAATGTGAGTAAGATGAGAGAGAAGTTTGAGGGACCGTATATTGTGAAAAAGGTTTGGTCGAATGGGGTTAGTTATGTGTGTTAGAGAGAGTAGAAGGATGAAAATAGTAGATTTGAATAAGCATCCAGATGCAGTTGAGGCATTGGAACCAGCCTGGATATTGAGGCTCACAAAGTATATAGTTTTGAGGCGAATGATGAAGGGACAGAATATGGGGAAAGTGGATGACCTGGTTGAAAGGAAGAGTTAGTGTTGGTTGAGAAAATAGGGAAAAAGAAGACGTAAAGGCAGTAAATCAGGGACATTGAAAAGATTGTTTGATGAGGAACGATGAAAATGATGAGTATTTTTCTGGGTTTTGGTGGGATAATGGAGAAAATGACAGAATTTGAAAAATTAATTATACTGTATGTAAGTTTCCATTAGATGAGAGTATTGAAGATGTGTTAGCAGGACTAAGAGATGTTAGTGTGAATATGAGAGTGGAAGATGTGGATAAATTCTGTATGGAATTGGATGAAGTGGTGAATGAGATAAAAGCGAATGCAAGGGTGAGAGAGATTGATAAAGACATTTCAGAAATTTCAAGGAAGATAAGTAGGTTAGAAGGGATGAATGTAGTGAATGAATTGGTTGTTGTTGAGAAAGTTGAAAGTGAAAATAGGGACGAAGTTCAAGAAATTAGGACGCGGAGTAGAGGTCGAGTAAAAGAGTATGATTGGGTTATGAAGAAGGGATTATAGAAGAATGGAATATATGATGAATGATAGTTGAGTTGGTGTTTTATCCAAAATGATACAAATGGGGTGGGTGGTTTGTGATCTGTGGGTAGGTAAGTATGTTTAAAAGTATAAGTCCGAGATGAATGATAGTCCAGGCAGGCCACTTTGAATTCAAGAGATGTCCCAAGTATGTGAAGAGAGTCTATTTTTGTTTATGTTTGTATCATAAGCTTTATTGCTTCATTGCTTATTGTTATTTATTTTTATCTACCTAGGGGCATGAATTAAAGCGACTGCAAAACACGTTGGTGGTGCTGGTTGGGATAGCTCGGCCTTAAGTTCGATTTCCTGTGGTCGCCGTGTTACACCTGCATAGGGGATAAAGCACGTTAAAAAGGTAGTAAAGATAGTTTATTTTCATTATGATTGTGTAGCTGAGAATGAGGGATTGTGAGATGAGTGATTGAGGAGTGTATGGTGTGTGAATCAGGGGGGGGTGACGAGCTCACTTGATAAGATTACTGGCCGCTATCGTTTCTTTATTTATCTTCGGTTGTTGGTTTACCTTGTTTCTTTCTTTTTCTCTCGCGGCGCGGAGCTCCGAATTTCCTATTAGGATGCAAGTAGAGTGTGTGTTGGATGTTACTGTTTTTTTTTTGACTTGTTGACTTCTTAGTTTTTTTTCTTTTCCAGTTTTATACCCGAGTGCTGAAGCACAGTGGTTTCTACCAGAGGGTATATTTTTTTTGTTTAAATAATTGTTGGCTTATGTTTTGGGTGACTGTGGTGGTGCACACGAGAAGATTGACGATTTCACGCTTGACGAGAGAAAGGTAATATATAATATTTTTTTCATATTGTTATAATTTATTTTTTTCTTTTATGATTATTATTATTGATTATTATTATTATTATTATTATTATTATTATTATTATTATTATTATTATTATTATTATTATTTTTTTTTTATTAAGTTAATTTTTTATGGTTTGTTTTGTTTGATTTTTAGTTTTGGTCATCATTCAGAGGGTTTGTCTTGTTAGACTTTGAGACGGTGGAGTTTTCCTAAGGCTGGGAAGAGGAACAAGATTGTCCTTTGTCAGTTGTGAGGTAGGAAATATTATATTCTATATTATATTATATTCATTTATGTTTATTCGTATTATGCTGATTATTATTATTATTTTCATTATGGTTATTTTCATTGGATTTGCTTGTTTTCTTGCTCATTTTTGGTTTGGATTTGCTATATTATTGCTTATTATTATTATTATTATGCTTATTATTATTATTATTATTATTATTATTATTATTATTATTATTATTATTTATTGTTATGGTTATTATTCTAATTATTGTTAGGATCAGTGGATTTGCTTAGGGGTGAAGAGTCAAGGGTTCCGAAAATTATCTATTAAGGAACAAAAAATGGAAAAAAGCTGGATGATATCCAGGTATTAGTTATTCGTATTTATGATTTCACATTTTTTATGTGTTAATATTTTTCATCTTTTTAGTTATTGTTTTCATGGTTTTATATTTTGGTAATATAATTTAGGCAATATAAATTTGAATATAGTGGTTGTATTATTTAATTCAATTTAATTAATTAAGAATGTAATTTAAAATACAATTTGAATATTGAATAATTTAATTAAGAATGTAATTTAAAATTAAAGAATGTCATTTAAGATTTATTGAAATTTTGTCAAGGTATATATTTATATTTTTTATATTTATTTTATTTTGGTTTTCATAATATTTAGAAGGTTTATTTTCCTTCTCCTCTCCAGCTTTTTTTTTGTTTTGGCTTTTGTTTGGCTGTTAATGGATTGAACCTTTGGATCGACGGCTGATCTACGCACTCCGCAGGAGACATTAATGTAGAGAAAAAACTACTTAATAAAACAGTTGAAAGAGAAAAGACTATTCAATAGAAAAATTGAAATAGTAGAGAAAAGACTTAACAGATAAACTGAAACCCCGTGAAAGAGACAAGAAAAATTTAAAAAGGGATATTAGAAAAATGACTGAAAATAGAGAATGATTCAATAGAAAAGAATTAAAATAGAAAAGAAATTATTGGAAAATTATATAAGGAAAAAGACTATAGAAAGAAACAAACTAAAACAAACTCTGAAATAAAATAAATAGTGAAATAGAAAAAAGACTATTATTGTTGTGGAAAATTAGAAATAGAAAAAGACACTAAACGTAAAAAAAAAAAGACTATTATTTGAAGTGCAACTACAAACTGACTAAGACAAAAATAAATTGCATTTTATTTTGAACATTTTTTTAGGATTAAGGTTATTATTTTTTAGGATTAAGGTTAACAATTTTTAGGATTAAGGTATTTTATTATTTAGATTTAAGAGTTCCGTCAATTTACTAAATTATTTATTTAAGGTATCGGTATCGGTATCGGTATCGGCCTGGATCAGTGTCGGTATTGGTGTATAGAGGTATCAGTATCGGCTTTTGTAATTGGTGTTGTGTGGAGGATTTGTTTGATTTTTTTTAATAAATTCTTATTGGTTCTGTTTGTTTCAGTGTTTTCTTTTTTTTTCCGTTAAGAGACTCACGACTTAAAACGAATAGTGAGAGGGATCGAACCCCACCACATATTGTGGAGAATCGAACCCACCACAATGTAACATGAGAAATTGTAATTGGATCTGAACATCATATTATTGATCATAGGGAATTACAGTCGCAGGGTTCATTATACCTGCCTTAGTAAATTCAAATTCAATAAATCATTTGTATGATTGTAGTTTTCCTTCTCCGCTGAATCAATTGGGATTTACTATGTGGCAGCACACACTGATTTACAACCAGTGTGTCTTGCGGGCCATTACTTGTGGCAATACACACAAATTTACAACCTGTGTGTCTTGCGGGTTATTACCTGGTGACAATCCATATAGTTTTACAACCTGTATGCAGTGTGGGCCGGAGTTCTGCTTTTCAGATTAGTGTGTTACCCATGATCCAGCTCTGTTCCAGTTGAGGGAGAAGCATCGAGATGGCGTTTTTATTCAAGGTGGATAGATTACCGTTAACTAAAGTTTAATCATAGTTCTCTCCATTACCTGCATAATTTATGTCTTTTTTTTTTTTTTATCTTAGATCACAGGTTTAGCTTTAGGTCTTAGATTTAGCTTCAGGAATTTAGGTATCTAAGTGGGATGTACAAACTTTTTTCTGTGGAAATATTTTTGCTAATTTTTGTTGGTAGTTGTACTCTTGGGACACCATTTGCTATCCTCCACTTCCCTTGGGCACACGTCATTCTTGTTATACAACACTCTTCCTTACATACCCTTAAATTTATTGGCACTCAAACAGAGACTTGAATTATGTGGGTGTGGGATAAAATACTGCTATCAGCCGCAGTAAACCGCTTTTCCGATTTTAAGTATTTTTGAATTACCACTATCTGCTGCAGAAAATCGCATCTCAGAAATTAGATAGTAGTATTGTTAGGTTCACTTAGATAGATAGGCTAGAATCAACCCTGAATAGAATGTTTGATGTTTCTCCCACAAATGGCCAGTAGGATTGTAGTGTAAGAGCAGCAACTTGAACCAATTGATTTGAGCAAGGATCCAATTTCAATATTCTCATCCATCCAGGTATTGAACAATAGAATTGCAGTTTTAGAAAAATCAAGCATTTTTTCCTCTCCTTTATCACACACACAAATTCTCTTAATCGTAATCAATTTTTGTTTATTATATAATTTTAAGTATTAATACTGGAGTTCAAAGGAAACCCTAGAGAGCAGATGGCTGATATCTCAGACGGGGTGAGAGGCGAGAGAGGTGATGAGAGGGAGAGGAACATTGCAGGAAGGCATGCGGATGGCATCGGTGCGATGCCTCCACCTACAGAAAGTGAGATGTTGACTTTCCTCAGGGAGAAGGAAGAGATAAAAGATGATCGTAACCATGAGCGCCGTTCGGCGTTCTCCAGAGATCAAACAGATCAGAGAGACACTCCTCTTCAGGAGCTGCTTTCCACGATCATGAGTGAGTTTGCGGTGTTGCTCGAGCAATCGCCTCAGTTGCGATTGCAACAGCAACAGCAGCAGCCTGTTACTAATCTCGGTGCTCCAGTACCACTTAGTATGGCTACTGAGGCATTGAACTCTAATTTTTCTTCAATAAACTTTGACACTCCAGTCAATTCCCCGATTTCTGAACAACCTATGAGTGCTCTGACTATAGCACAAGCTTATAGAGTGTTACCCTCTGACGTAATTTACATGAAAGTTGCACCACCCTACATTCCACTGATGACTGACGCGACTTGCGCTATACTATTTCTGAGTCTCCTTACCATAATGTGCATGCGCCGTTAACTTCTAGTATCTATGGTCAGCTGATAGCAAATTCGGTTGCTGGACCAGAACATACTGTGGTTGGTGGCCCCTCCATTCATTATGGTGAGCCTCTACAGTTTCCTATTCCGCAAGTTCAGAATTACAGAACCCTGGCGCAGTTCTTTGCTCCTTCTCAGGCAGACATCTTGGATCGACACACAACACTGTTGACCCAAGCTGTCCTGCTGCTTATAGAGCTAGCCAGGAATTCATGAAAGGTAATAGTAGTAGATCCAGGAAAGTACAAGTATGAGGCAGACCAAGATCTGGTCTGTTATCTTGCAGATTTTGAGCAATACTGTACTTATAATTATCTGAATGCCCAACATCAGTGGTTGCGTCTATTAGGTAGAGAACTGGAAGTTTCATTCCTCCAGTTGTATAATCTGATAACGAAAGATAATAAGAATTACAGCTCAGTAAAAGAAACTCTCTTGGCTTGGTTTCACCAAGAGGAAAAGAGAAAGAATGAACATCCTATCATTCTGCTTATCAAACCCCAGGAGAAAGTGTTTGTACGTTCGCTTTGAGACTCAAGCACATAGCCAAAAAGGCCTATCACAGACTCAATATGAGACAGAGCATGATTCTCTGAGAACTGCTTTTCTCCTCATTTTACCTTCCTATGTGGAGGAAAAGATAAAGGAGTATATCATCCAACAGGAGATGGATACTCAAGTACGAGTCCCATGGAGTAAGATAGTGAGTCTGGCCAATTCCTACAACCGAGACTTTAGTAAAGGTAGAACACCTTACTCAGCACCTCAGAATATCAGTAACTTGGACCAACCTAAAGTTGACTTGGACTCTACAATTAGGATTGATAGGGTAAATACGAGTTGGTCCACTGTTTTGAAGAACACTCTGAGGATGAGTGTTTCCCCAACACAGAATAACAGTAATCAGAATGGGAAAGCTTTACAGAACATAAAAGTTACCCTCATCCAATAGCTCCAGTCGGTATTACCATGATACACAGAACCACAACCGACGCTACACAAACTACACAGACAACACTCAGACACATCGCAGCGAGAATAATAAAAGTTCCCCAAATAACAGAAACAAGCTCTGCTGCGATTACTGTGAGAATGTTGGACACCAAATGGATTAAGGTTATAAGTTCCAGGAAATATGTAGTAACTGTAGAAAAAGGGGGCATATTGGGGCTGAATGCAGATCCATGAGATCTCTCCCAAGAACAAGACCTACTTCTCGCAGTGTGTGTCCTTTCTGTAAAGGCCCTCATGCAGATATAAATTGCATGCATAGAATGCCACTGCACAATTCACAGAGAACCCCGACTCAGAGGTCAAAAACACAGTCCCATTTCCCACAGGCCTCTGGGCATGATAGGAAATATAATCTGACTAATTCCCCTAAAGTGGACAAACAACACGCTCCGACAAATGCATGTGACACTCCCTGTCAGCTTCGGAAATAACTGGACCCATGTGATTGGAGCACGTCCTCGCACTATGAGGTCAGGTGCATGGGTTCTTTTGATACAGCTACTGATTCTGGTGCTTTAAACTCCAACCCTTCACAGAATTGAGCCATTCTGTGGAGAGGAGTTCCCAGCATAAGCCAAAAAAAATGTCGACTCCTTCTGTTGACAACAAGAAAAAATAATAATTAGTGATGATAGTGATAGTAAATTAAACACATTAAACACCTACACTAATAATATTACACTTGCTGCACAAAACAACACGTCTTCAAATACAATTACTGAAAAAGACAGTTGTAATAGATGCTGAACCAAGAAAAACAGAAATCAATAACGAGGCCACTGATGACAAAGATTTAAGGGCAATCCCTATAAATCTTTGTAAGCCAAAGTTGATCAACTCATAGTTTACATTGCTTTCCTTCAGAATAGAACAGCTTCTTATGGCTACATGGTTGATAACGGATCGGGTGTAAGCCTGATCAGCTCAACTTTAGTTTCAGATTACCTTAAAAATGTTGAACTACCATCAGCAAAAGTGGGAATAAAAGCTATTAGTGGATTACAGCGCAATCAGGTGGTCTCTATTAAAAATTATGTCAAATTACTACTTTTCTTCAAAAAGATTTTCTATTCCACCCACTCTCTTTATCGTAGTTCCCACCAAATTTATGCCAGAATTAATGGTACTCAGTGCTGCTTTTCTGCAGGAAAATCTTCCTGATTTGACCCGCAAGGAATTGATTCATCGTTTAGGAGAAGACTTATAAGTTGTTGCTAAAGATTGTAGTCAAAAATTGTTGTTCTTCAACTGTGTTTTGGTATATTTTATCGAGATAACACTGCACTCTTGCAGATTCTTGGATGTTAAAGGTTCCACAGATGTAAAACTGGAATTAGTGGGGTTTCAGGGAAATGAAAATCACTTTCATTCCTGTTCCCGGGGTTGTGGACCTTACTTTGCCATGTTCACAGATCGCCATTCTCAACCCTTCAGGCTGAACCCATTACATCCGGAAAAATACCGGTACCATTATAGGATGGTTTCTACCATTAACAGTAGAAACTGAACTGTAAGTTCAGAATTGCCAGGTGGAGCTGAATCAGGAAACCAGCTCCACAGAGTCATATGCCTGGACCGTTGAATGGCTGATTGAAGAATTCAGCATCTCTGCATTGCCCCTCACAGAATCTTATCACCATCTTACTGAGTCACCAAGCTGCTCTAAGCGTTGGCGATCATGACATGATGGTAGCCACGAATATCACCCATGCCATTGAATTAGAAGCTAGTAGACCTGTTCATCTCCAGGTCCGTCGTTTCCAAGGACCGTTGGCTCAGGAAGTTTAGCAGCAATGCAGAGACCTCTTAGAACAGAACATTTTTCATCCTATAAAATCACTGTACTCGGCACCCGTTGTACCAGTCAGGAAACCCGACGGTACACTTCGTCTATGTATCGACTATGGCAAGGTGAAAAACGTTACAAAGACATTCATTTCCATTGCCCAACCTCATCGACATGATATATAATATGTATGGAAATACATATTTTTCCACCATCGATCTCGTGAAAGATTACTATCAGGTCTCAATGGAACTGGACAGTGTTGAGAAGATGGCATTTTCCATGCCATTTGCTCAATATGTGTATCTTAAGATGCAGTTTGAAGTAAAGAATAGTCCAGCCACATTCAAATGTGGAATGATGCTTGTGCTGACTGGGTTGCTGTGGTCTAAGGTGATGGTCTATTTAGATGAAATCATTGTCCTCAGTAATACCCTTGAAGACCATCCTGTTACCTTAGAACAGGTTCTATCTGCCTTAGAATGAAAAGGCTATACTCAAACCTAGTAAGACTCACCTATGTCGAACTGAGATGGAGTTTCTAGGCCATCACATCTCCAAAATGAGAATTTTATCCTTGCAGAAAAATATTCAGGGAGCATTAAAGTTTCTATTACCCACCACTGTGAAACACCTTCGCCAATTCCTAGGAATGGTGAACTTTTACAGACAACACTTCCCTAATTGCTCCCAGATCAGTAAACCATTATCCTGTGAGATGGTTGGTAAAACCGTTCAATGGACCCCAGAATGCCAGCAGACATTGAGTAGTTGAAGAGGGCCCTGGTTAACCAACGTGTGCTTGGTTTTCCCGATTATGACTCCACTGCCTCACCTATGGAACTTCATGTCAATGCTTCTGACATTGGCGCCGGAGCGTGTCTCACACAGGTTCAACAGGATGAACGAAAACCAATAGCTTTTATATCTATGACCTTTAACGATGCACAAAGGAATTACGGGGTCATAGACAAAGGACTAACAGCTTTACGATGGGCAGTAAAGTCTTTGAGACCATTTTTGCGTGGAGTCAAATTCATCAAATTTACTGATCACATGCCTCTGATTTATCTGCATAATATGAGCCTAGTCGATGGTCGACTAGCACGCACCATGGAGGAGCAGAACAAATTTCAACTTCAAAAAACGAAACTGATAATCTTGTTAACCCTTTGGTGGATTTTACCTCTGGCAGGTTTTTCGTGATTGAGGTGGTGGGAGGTGGTGATTCTCTGTATTGGTGTTTCTCAGTTTATCTATATGGTTCTTCGGACCATCATGGAGAACTTTAAACCACTATCATAGATGAACTTATGAAGCATTCACAAAAATATCGGCTACAGGGCAGGCACATACAGAATAAGTAATTTCTTCTGTATGTGCCTGATTGCCCATTCCAGAAGTAATCAACGAATTTTGTGAACTTTTCAAAGTGTCTGTATTCATTTACTATAATGATCTTCATCCAATTGTTCATGGAGGCCACTTTAGGAGGCATTCATTATAATTATTTGATGTTGAACACTATGGATTATAAGATGTCATAGCCTTTCGTATTGACTTTCAATGCGAGTTTTGATTAGTAGGAAGAGAAACAGATTTACTGTTATGAGATTACATCTTCCCTTAGACATCATGAGCTCAGAAAAGGCATTTTCATTGCACTGTTATCACTGCGCTGGTTGCTCTGTGGTGTTCCTTTCTCTCTTGTTGCATTGTTCTCTCTCAGTTGTTTTTACTCTTACTCTTTCCTGTTCTCAGTCATTTTTTCTAGACCCCAGAGCATTGTCTGGAAAAATAACAAGAAAACTATATAGATGCTACTTAGGTTTCATTCATCTTGTTTTTTCTCTCCCATCTACATTAGTTTAAAACAAGACACTACACTTGTAGTCTGACTCAGCTTCTCTGACCACAAGCCTCTCAATGTCTATAAGAATAGAGTTGTTGGACATGCATGCTTTAATTGATGAAATTTCATTATTATTTTAATTTCAGAATGCTTCTGACTTGCATTTTTTCGAATTACTGAATACTGATTACTGATTTTGATGTTTTGCGATCGCAATTCAACCAACAATAATTTTATCCAACAATTGGTACATTCTTTTCACAAATGAATAAAGATGAAGATTTAGTTATAGTAAAGTTTTGTTTAAAGATGAAGATTTAGTTATTGTAAAGTTTCGTTTAAAGATGAAGACTTAGTTATAGTAAAGTTTTGTTTAAAGATGAAGATTTAGTTATAGTAGAGATTTGCTTAAAGATGAAGATTTAGCTATAATAAAGTTTTGATTGAAGATGAAGATTTAGTTATATGTAGTAATTTTTTTTTTAAATAAAGATTTATTTATAGTAAAGTTTGGCTTAAAGATAAAGATTTAGTTATAGTAAAGTTTTGCTTAAAGATGAAGACTTAGTTATAGTAAAATTTGAATAATACTTTACTTGTTAAGTATTAATTATGGAACAAGACTTTTTTTATAATTTGCTGAACATCTGAAACTGATGCAAAATTTGAAATGTCTAACTTTTCCTGTACAGCCGTGACAATGAGGCTCCTGCTCGCTATAGGTGCACGCGAGGTAGAGCTCCGGCACGATCAGAAGTTCTTGAAGGAGAGTTATGACCTTAGAATAGAAGTGGATTACAGCTCAGGACGGCATATCACCAAATGTCTTGCACGCGTTGACACACCCATAACAAGTGACATTGACTAGTTGCTGATATGGGTACTCACCCCCCTAGCCTAGCAACGAAAGACGATCTCTAACAGAGATAAGCAGACAACAGTGTTCGAGCCAGCCCCAGAATTTTCAGTCGAAGGTGTGCCTGTCATTATGGACTATATAAAGAAAGTGGCCAAAAAGTGGAATCCAAGATCACAGGTATATCTGCTTATACCTCCCATCAATATCTCTATGTGTTCAACAAAAAGCGTCTCATCAGAGCATGGGAACCCACCTGTGCCGACTTTCTTAAGGACGATCCCACCATGTCTCCACAGATGATGAGAGAATGCTCTATCAGCTTTTATAAAATTGGAAGATTTGGCTTACTCTCATTATAAATGGCAAGAAAAAATTTGTCTAGGAGGGAAACAGGTGTTTAATTATTATTAAAGGATCTCTAATTACAGCAAGGAGTATAAGATCACCCCTTACACTCAATATATCAAAAGAAAAATTATTTTTGGAGTCTCCGTTACTCTCAGATGGTGTCCAAGCTAGCAGGCTGTTCTTAAAGCACTTACTCTGCAAGAACAAAGGTTTCTTCACTACTGTTCTTTTTAACTCCTTTAGAAGAGCCTTGGATGAGGAGGAAAGGCTCCTACTTACAGTAACTAGGAGATATCCTCAGGGATTTTCATAAACCTACCGACAGGGATTTACAGTGATTGACAGCATGCCATATTGGTTTCTTTAGTATTGTAGCTCATCAATTCTTAATTTTCTGTTAACTGTAATGTATGATGCTTTCGATTATAATGTTAATAGGCTTCATACATTTCCATCCTACATCTTTTTCTCCACTTAACTATACCCTCTCCACTCTTCAGGCACAATGGTTACAACACAACTGAATGGGGGCTATCAGTCATGCCCATGTATGAATATTTAACTTAGTTTATATATTCTCCATAACTTTGTGTAACCATTGTCTTTCTCTTCAAGTACTAATTTTTTTATAACTTTTAGGAGAAATAATACAACATTTCAGATAAATATATTTTGTATTTCATGTTGTTCTTTTACGCCAACATTTTAAGTGACCCTCCCTTTCTTGGCACTGAAAGGCACACCACTTTAACCTCTAGAATCAGTAAATGGTTATTTATCTTATCATATCACAAAATTTAATCTTGGAATAACTGTGTATATTGTATATTTGATTTATCGATGATGTAGATGATATGACTCATACTGCCTTCCCACACACACACATTTATCATCATTCTGGAATCGAATAGGATTAATAACTTCCAATCCTCTCCTCGCAGCCTTTGATTTGGAAACCCTTGTTGAGGGATTATCTTCCCACAGGGTTAAAAAATTTATTTTGGGTTCATTTATTGATTCATTTTATATTTTATATATTTTATTTATTTTTTGATTAACTGATTAACATATCATTTTCTTTTTTTTTGTCATGAGCAGATATATATAAATATATATATATAAATAGATAGACTAATATTATTTTTTTAATATATAAATAAATATTATATAAATATATTATATATATATATATATATATATATATATATATATAATAATATATATATATATATAATAAAAATTGAAAATGCTGCTTGAAACTCTTTAGCACAAATCAAATTTCAATGTGGAAAACTAAGTAAAACGTTCCAAATCTTATATTTGCTTACGAACTCGTTCGAATGTGTGTTCAAAGCTGTGCAAGTTTTAAGTCTTTATTATAAGTAATATATTATAATATTATATATATAATATATATATAATATTCATAATATATATAATATAATATATAATATATAATATATATAATAATATATATATATATTATATATACTATATATGCCTTTTTAGTTTGCGAGACAAAATTTAAACAACATACTCTCATGTAAGACCACTTAGCGCACTCAGGACTAGTCCCTACATCCACCAACGATTTAATTGCACCAGCCAACATTCTACCCTTCACAACTCCCTACTACACTATATTATAAATATATTAGATATATAATATATATATATATATATATATATATATAAATATATATTATATATATATAATAATTATATATTATATATATATATATTATTTTATATATATATATATATATATGAATATTATAGATATATATATACTATAAATATTATAATATTATATATATAAATATATATATATATTATATATAAATATATAATATATATATATATATTATATATATATATTATATATATATATTATATATATATTATTATATATATTAATATATATATATACCCCTCAATAACGTGAGCTTTGTAGTGGCGGAGGGGCTTACTTCCACCCAGGGACAGTCTGCGCCTTAGTAGTGGAGGTCGCTGGGGAAACTAAGTTGTTTTGCCCCCAATCCAAATGGACCAGCATACCAGGTGCATGGCCGGGAAGTTGCGCTAAGTATGCAACTCAGACTACAGCAACCTCCTGTTTCAATTTAGCCTTTCTCGCAGTTATGAGGTTCTGCGTTGACCGATATATTCCTGTTTTACTTATTACTTTATGGATACCGAAAAACTTTTCAGGGGGCACCCCCTTAAGTTGCGCCACTCCAAAAGGCCTCAAGGCCCTACTTTGGATTCCCCCCAAAACCTCAACTAAAAAGTGTTACACGTCCCTTCAGGGTGGAAGAGAATTCACTTGTGCTACAACCCGTTTGGTACAAGCATCTAATATGCGAGGATCTATTCAAAGCTTCCAAACTAACAATGCCGTGCCTTTCAGGCGCGGCCAGAAGAATAGGTGGCTGGTGAAGAACGGACACGATCCTTCAGAGGCCCGCCAACAAGCTCTTCGGAAAAGGAGCGTGCCAGTGACTCACCAGGGGGTGCCAAGAAACTAGACTGGCCCGTGTGGAGCGCAGGCCCACGCTTACCTTCAAGTCATAAATTAAATTGAATAGAATAGTCACTTAAAGATATCACAAGAGAATCTGACAATAGAGCAACTTAAAGCCATACAAGAAGGAATCCTGGAATCGTGGAACTATTGGCACCACACAGCCAAAGTTTCACGGCTCTATCCTTAAACCAGGGTGGAGTGCAGTTCGAGCTGCGACGATCGAGCCACAGCAGAGTGGCTGCGAAATCGTTCTTGGACAGGAGTATGGGGGCAATCTAAGACAGTTGGAGGGGGATAAATCCCCCGACCATAGTAAATACGTCACTTCCGATGAAATAGTCAAAGGATGGAACGAGAAATCCTTAACTTCGTGAGGCGCAAACCTTTGGCCTGAACACTGGGGGGGGGACGGAGGAGGTCCTGAAAGGAAGAGAGGGTCGAGATTCTGATGCACTCGTCCTTCTTGACCAGCACTCTGGAAACCAGCTGAGAGCCCAAAACCATCTGTTCAGCTATAAATTTGGTACTGTTGGAGTCAGGAAGGAGGCGGGGAAACCCGAGGGTTAGAGGCTCGCCCACCTCTGACGAAACGGCTTCACCTGAGGACTACACTCCAAAGGGAAAAGGGAAACCTTGGGCTCTTAAAAGAAAGAACACATTGTCACAGCCAAAAAAGAAAAAATCTGGACGTGGGGAAGGGAAAAAACAAATCGACCCCTAGGAGGGAAAAGGACCCCCAAACCAATACTGCACACATACTAAAAAAAAACAATTTAGGAGTAAAAACTTAAGTTGCACTATTAATGCTCTAATCTTAGCTTAGTAATCGAAGTCTGCAAATGCCCTCAGTTACAGAGCCATGGGGAGAGAAGAACAATCAAGATACCCAAGTGGATGAATACTGCTTTATACACTCCAAAAAAGGGAGGGGAAAACTTGCTCTTAAAGAAAGGTGACAAGCTGGTCACAGTCTCAACACATAAATCAGAATAATGAATATAATAAAAACATACATATTAGTGGACAACTTCACCACTGATGCTCTCGCGAACTTGTATGCGAGAGGCTTGCAAATAGCTCATACAGAGCCATGGGAGAGAAGGAACAATCAAGAACCCAATGGAATGAGTAGTGCTTTATTACACTCCAGAAGGGGAAAGGGAAACCTTGGCTCTTAAAGGAAAAGTAACACCCTGGTTCACAGCCAAAAAAGAAAAATCAAACTGCAGAAGTGGAAGGCCAAACAAACATCGGCCTTGCAAGGGATCAATAGAACCCAAAACCCAAATCTGCATAATGAATAATAAAAACAATTTGAGCTGCCTTCAAATTAACTTGCACCACTGATGCTCTCGTCCGGACCTTAGTATGCGAGAGGCTGCAAATAGCCCTCATACAGGAGCCATGGGGGAGAGAAGGAACAATCAAAGGAATACCAAGTGGAATGAGTAAGCTGCTTTACTACACTCCAAAGGGAAAGGGGAAAACCTTGGCTCTTAAAGGAAAGGTAACACCCTCTGGTTCACAGCCAAAAAAGAAAAATGAAACTGCAGAAAGTGGGAAAGGCCAAACAAAATCGGCCTTGGCAAGGGGATCAATTTAGAACCCCAAACCCAAATCTGCATAATGAATAATAAAAACAATTTGAGCTGCTTTCAAATTAATTGCCACCACTGATGTCTCGTCCGGAACTATATGCGAGAGCTGCAATACCCTCATACAGAGCCAATGGGAGAGGAAGAAAAATCAAGGATACCAGTGGAATAGTAAGCTGCTTACTACACTCCAAGGGAAAGGGGAAAACCTGGCTCTTAAGGAAAGGTAAAACACCTCGGTTCACAGCAAAAAAAGAAAAATCAAAACTGCAGAAAGTGGAAACCGTGGCGCGCTGTACGCAGTGGTATCGGTGTGGAGTCAATGCCTGTCCATTTCCGGAATGTCACCCACAAAGGACCTAAGAGCAGCCCTAGTTAGAGTCCAACTTCGTCTTCGGGTGTGCAAGAGGTATATTGCCTCGGCATACTTTTGCGGGACTCTAATGAAGCACCTCAATTCACAGGCTTGCGCAATACTGTCAGCAGACCTGCAGGGACTGATTTTGGGATGCGATGAAAATGCCCATCATACCTTGTGGGGCAGCAAGGACAACAAAAGAGGTGAGTGTATTTTAGAATTATTAACTCTGATGGACTAAGTGGGAATGACTGCAGTGAGTTTGAAATTCATCACATCGAACAACAAGAGGATTTAGATCTAACCTTTAATCCAATGCCACTTAAGCTAACCAGAATAAACCTAGAAAGAGGGGTACGAGGGGCAGAGATCCGTGTGGCAGCTGATAGTCAGGCGGCTTTCGGGGCTCTGAGCTACTGCATGTATGACTAAGAGCTCCTTAAACAGCGCATAGAGGATACGGTATGGAGGGACTGTTTGATGTACAGAACCTAGATGTATCCACTACCCAACGCAATCAATTATACAAGATTCATTTGAAAATAGTTGTCCTCTGAAAAAAAAGGTTAATAGAAGAACACTTAGTTTCCAAGAGCTAACCCCTCTAAGATCTAAGACCAGGAAACTTTCAATAAAGCTAAGGGGATAAAAATCTGGGAAGGCATACCAAACTGCCTTAATGCTATAACAAGACTTAGGAAATCCAAAGAGATCATGAAGACTCTGTGTGAAGCATAGAGTCATGCTGAAACTGTGGTCTACTAATGCTCTCAAAGACCAATAATGGCCGAGCCTTCTCTAAGAAAGATGGGCAGCTAACAAAGGACCACGGGAACCTTCGTGGACTATCACTCACTTCCGCTCAATGTAATAGTTGACGACGGGAGGAAGTAGATATTGGATGATAGGAGACCTAATAGATGGACAGAAAGTCTGTCTGAGAGTCTTTCTTCCCTGATAGCTAGAATGGGCAATTAAATTCCTTCGGCCCATTAGGAATCTTCTGGAGGGATGGCATATTCCGCTTGCTCACATGGATGGAGGTCGCTTCCGCTGCTGTGAGGGTATTTAGGCAAGCTATGCCCTGGGATACATTCCGGCTGTGGAGGAAAGTAAAGGGTGTTTTTATCCCCAAACGGGGAGGCGTCCACGTCTACCCCAGGATCCAACGACCTATAAAGTCTTACATCATTCTTTAAAACAATGGAAAGGTGCTAGACTACCACATAAGGGTGGAAATTCAATAGAAAAATCCATCCTAATCAATGGCCTACCAGTCTGGTAGATCAACAGTGGCGCACTAGATAGCTTGGTATCAAAGATAGAAGGAGCGCTAGATCACAAGGAGGCGCGAATTTGTGCTTTCCTGATGTGCAGGGTGTTGATAACACCATGCATACGACCATGGAGGATGCCGCCACCTCCAAGGGCGTCAGACCATCAACGATTGGATAAAAGCAATGTTGGGACAAGACGTATTACGGCTGAAATGGGAGATGATCACTGTGACATCTGTTGAGGGGGTGCCCCCAAGGAGGGTACTTTCAATATCTTTTATGGACCCATGTGGATAGTCTCCTCACAAACTCAGTGAATCGCGATTCGAGTCAAGATACGGATGGACCTTGTATATATTAGAGACAAACACATAGAGGTCCTAATGGAACTCATGCAACATCAATTTATCTTACAATTGTGTTTGGAAAGGGAACAAACATCAATCCGAGTAAAACAGTAATAGTGCCCTTCACCATGTGGTGAGCTGCCCTTAGTGGTAGTTTTTTTTTATTTTATCATTTAATTGCTCATTAAGGTCCTCCGCTATGTGCTGTATTCGGAGACTAATATGTGGTAGTGATGTGGGTGTTCTGACGACTTGCAGTAGTTGTCTCTTTCCAACAGGTCCTTATTACCTTCGTCTTCCTTGGTTCGCGACATTCATCAATTCTTTCATTTTTGATGAAGAAATGTGAATATGTATGGGTGCCTTGCACATTAGGATGTATGTGAAGCAGTGGGTGATTAGTATAAATTAATTTTTTTTTTTTAGGTACCAATATGATTCTGGGAGATATTTTGAGAATTTGATTGAAGTCAGGTGAGGTTTTTGTCCATTGATTGACTCACCGGTAATCCGTATATTACAGAATATATGGGTAATAAAGTATATTGAAGGTTTGCGTCTTTTGAAGCTGAAGAGCTTGGTCTTGGGTAATACGTTTATATCTATTGGGATGTATATGGTAATCTTCTTGGGTATTCATATCAACACTGTCCATTACGGTCCTTCCATATATTTCTATATGAGTTATTATATATTACATTTTAATTATTTTATTTAATTGATTTATTATTTAAGCTATATGTAAGTTAATTGTATCTATATTCCTCTCTGTTTTTATAGTTGGAGTATTATTGGTGTTAATCTATATGAATGGGGATAAAAAGAGGGAGGGTGTCTTTAAGTGTGTGTAGGGGGATCAGGATTTCACGTTAAGTATAATAAAAAATAGAGGAGTAGCAGATAGGGTTAGAATTGTATTTAATTGTTGTATATCTGTCTAAATAATTTTTAATTTTTTTTAATGTTGATTTTAATTAATGTTTCATACTTTATTTTAACTTGTTTTTATTAAAACTTAAAAACGAATATATTGATAAGAGATATGTGATAATGAATTTTGTGAATGAAAATCACAAGCAAAGAAAGTGAATAAATTAACTAGTCTAAAATAACTTAGTATCACTGTTAATTCACTTTCTTTCCAGATAATTTTAATTTCATTTTCAAAAACTTGCTATTTGTAACTTTTATTTTCTTTTAATATCAAAAATACCAAAGATTTCGAGTCTGGCTAAAAACTAATAATTTTTTTTTATTTACTTAGAAATGAAACCCTTTGCAATCAAAGGAATAATAATAATATAATAATAAAAAAGTGACTTTAAAATAATTCATAAATGAGATATTATTATTATTTAACTTATTATTGTTGTCATGTTAGGATTTGTTTATTTATTATTTAACTTATTATTTTTATCTTTGCTATATATTATTGTTGTTAAGTTAGGATTTGTTTTTTTGGTCTCCTTTCAGTTTTTTTAGAAGCTGATATTATTTTGGAGCCAAATTTTTTTTGCTGTCGCCAGTTTTTGTGAGCCGAATTTGTTTCCCTGTGGTTGTCTTCTGAAATTCTTTGCATTTCCAATATATATCTTGTAAATGTTAGTGCACTTTATTTAAAAGGAGCGCTTTTTATTCTTTTCATATTATGTGACACATTGAGATTATTCAATATATATAAGTTAAAAATAACAGAGCATTTAACATATATTCTTAAGTAAAATACTTCGTCGTTTACTTTCACTACTGTTTTCCCCATTAAACAAATTATAGTTTGCGATATTTGGAGGAAGATTTGAGATAGAAAGTAGTGATGTAAAAGTGAATAAAATTATAATTAATTTTTTGTATTGTAATTACCCAATTAAATATAAGCTTGGGATCGGTATTAATTATTTTAAAAACTTGTAAAACGAACAATAAGAGTAGAGATTAATTAATTTTTAATCATACAAATAATAAGAGAGATGAAATCAACAAAATTTTGGAAATTGACTAATCTAATTAAATAAATTACAAGTATGTGAAAAGTAAAAATGGGAAATTAAGGGAAATGGATGTGTAAAAAAATAATGAATTAACTACTTATTAAACATAATTTAGAAAATTTAAGTCGTAACCGAAATTAAAATATAAAATTTAGAAATTATTATAAGTTTAATTTATGAAATAAGTTTCTATAAAGTGAACAACTTTCGTAATGAATTCGAGCCCTAAATGAGATGTGTCGATCTTAATGAAATGATACGCTGGAAAGCTATATTTTTATTTTAACTAGGATCATGCCCGTTTTCCTAATTTTGGGTATGCATTTTTTTACTCTATAATTTTATAATTATATCGTTGTTTAGATTATTTATTACTACTAAATATTTTAGTGTGGTGAGTGGTAAAGACAAGACCCTATTGTATAGATTTTCTTTATTGTTATAAGTATATGGTGTATCTGTAATATACCTAGGTGTGTTGAGGGATATCTGATTAATGAGATATAGTAGCAATGGTATATTGAGATACTGTGTAAGAAATTATTGTATTAGTAATTGATTAAAGTAATATACAGAATATTTGAGAACTAAGTAAATTCTCTTCAGATATTTTCTCTTCATTTCTATATTCTTCGCTCTTAATAAGATCAGTGATATTTTATTGGTTTTTTATTATTTTATTTATAACCCCTTTATTAATCACTACACTTTTACAAACTTAGTATAATAATATCGGTATTTTTTCTAGTTCAATATATTTTTTAAATTTTATTTATTAAAATAAAAATGTTTTATCAGGAATGAAGAATATCTAAGATTACAATACTCCCCTCAAGAGTGTTGATGTAACACTATTAACCCTTCACCTTGAAAGGACAAATATCTGGAGTAATCCTAATAAGATATCATAATAACTTACGTGAATCCACACCTATTAAAGCGGTAGTGGTATATAAATAGCGTATCGTATATGGCCCTATGGACCATGCATGGAAATATGTTGGCACGAAACATGCGGATAGAAATATACCTTAAATGAGCCATAATATTGAGGTATAAACACCTGTAGTCAATCTTAATAATAATTACTCCTTATTATCATTATCACTTCTATATTGGTGCCGTAAAGATGAAACCATAAAGGGACTGCATACTCAAATAAGACTTGCAAAGATTGAATAAGGCTTAGATATGTATCACTAAGCGATCACAAGTAGGCAATGTACATACATGCCTCATACTTGTCCAGCCATGGAGGCTAACTGTAGTACGCTTCTCTTTACCCTTGCATATATTGCACCATTAGAGAGAAGACCATGTCATAGTGCCACTAGATACGACCTATATACATTTCACTGTCAAATTAACAAAAGAACTGGACTCCGTAGTGACACCTTCGAATTTTAGGAAGATGTATAATCAGAAGATACCATAATTGAGGCAATGTAGTTTCGGATACGTAATATGCAAAACAAAAAGTCTTATGTAGAAGAATGAGATAAAACCTATTATACAAAATCATATTCAATAACTGGGATAATGGAGGCACTACTTAATAAATTATGAGTTAATCGATAGAAAAGAATCTATATATAATCCTGATGTATTGGTAGTGATTAAAAACGTGATGTTACATTTTTTATCATTATGTGTTATTTTTACATTGAACTAGAAGATACGTTTATTTTTGGTTGTGCGAGCTATTGTTCCGATTCTTGTGCTATAGTTTCTCAGCATTAAAATAACAACCTCGGATGTCCGTTCATTTTGACCTACTTCTACGCATTCACTATTCAAGTGTAATGAGATTTCACCTATAATATTTTAATAAGGCTATTGCTGTTGAATCACTAGATTATAAATATTTACACTAGTATTTATTAGTGTGAGATGTATATAAGCTGAGTTTACTTGTGTCTCAAATTTTTGTATCAGCTTTGTTATATTTACATATATGTAGTACAGTTGTGCTCTATTAGGAGGAGATTGAGTCTCATGCAAATGTAGTTAATAAGTACACTTCCATTAACATGAGTGTGTTATGGTTTATATATACGCATTCTATCGCTCACCCCTAGATCAGAGCTCACATACTAGCCCACAACAGTTTATACATCAATTATGATTGAAGTGAGAATTAGGTGAAGCAACTCACAGTAGAATATTGCACTCAAAGGAAATTTTATCCAATATCATGATTGTAGCACAAAGCACACACATTTTCTTTTTTCATGAAAGAGATGATTACTATATTATTTGACAACTCTCACAGTAGAGTAATTAAGATAAATATATGTACAATCATTGAAAGACACCTGAGCCTTAACTAGTTATTAGTATCTATGAAACCCTTCTGTGGTATACCTTCATTTAAGGAGCACACTACTATCATTAATAGGAATCTATAACTTAGTAAACCCAATAGGATAACTAAAATTATAAGCTAGCCTAATTGAACAATATTTACTGACACAGCATCTATGGTCTATCAGTAATACAAGTACTAAGCAAGTAATCTTTAGTACTTGATCTTTCTCGGAGATAATAATAAGGTGATGCTTTGCTCTGAGTATAATCTAGATCTCGTACTTTTTGTGACTGTATAATATTTCCTAGAGCCAGTCAGATATTACTATATCAGATAACATGTAGGAAAGTTGAATGTTATGATTCCTGCCGATACTCGTGATCATATATATATAGATATTAGTATAGTATAAATACATACTAGTTCAGAATAGCATACATATATTATACTTATATATTTGAATAAATTGTACGAAAGCATATTTTGTATATGATAATTATATAGACAATGATATATATGTAGAGTTAAATAGTATGATATACTAATGAATGAGTAGAATAACTATATTAGTATCATGTAAAGCCTATTACTCGTAATATATCAAATATATAACTTTATAGTATTTAGTCGCGATTGGGAAAGTTATACACCAATGTTGGATTAAACCATGGTATTAAACCATGCGAGTTTTCAATAGCGCAACATTAAAGAGAGAATAACAAATATGTTTAGAAAATTAAAAGAATTAGATAAAAGCACATAGAAATATTTTATAATATATATAATAATGTTCTTAATAAGATTATGCCTTGTGAGTCATGTGATATTGCATTTTCCGATATTTCATCGAAGATAGCTGAAAGCAATAAAAAATTTTATTGTAAAACTTTCATAGTTTATGTAGATCAATTCGTGTAGATTTCAAGGAGATTAATATTAGAGATACTATCACCCCACCTATATACCTAACAATCTAAACTAATATATTTAATATTAATTTATTTATAATCATATATATATTAATATATTTAATATATATATAATATATATTAATATATATTTAATAATATAATATATATAATCATATAATATATATTAATGATAATAATTATAATATATAATTATAATATATTAGTATTATTGTAAATTTAAATGTTTAATAACAGAAGAGTTGTTATCTTATTAGCTCTTGGAATTTCATTTACTATGCCCATTGATGCCACATTTCAAAAGTTTATAAAAAAAACTCTATAATGTGTGGAAGCTGTGAGGATTTGTGAGAAATGAGGCACGTAGCGCAGCGGATTTTGTTTGTGATACATTATTATCTGTCATTGATCTTTAAAGAGAGTTAAAAATGTAAAGTGACATTGTCGTCATTCACTAATTACCATTAAAAATTATATTTTGGATATGCATACGAACGCATGCGAATAATTTTGTTGGTGATATAGTGTTAAAAATATAAAATTATAATTAGTTAAAAACCTTTTTTTTATCAGATAGAGTTTTATATATATTATATATAAATTATTACATTTCATCCTATTTTATACTTTATGAGTTTATGAAAACTCAAAAAATAATAAATATTTTATATATATATACTATATATATATAATTT
This sequence comes from Trachelipus rathkii, assembly GCA_015478945.1. Lineage (NCBI taxonomy): Eukaryota > Metazoa > Arthropoda > Malacostraca > Isopoda > Trachelipodidae > Trachelipus > Trachelipus rathkii. The sequence continues at coordinate 11,371 of JABUQX010110147.1, read as the reverse complement.
CATATATATATTTATATAATAACCAGTTATATAACTTAGTGTGGGCTATAAATGTTATATTTTCTGCACACTTTAATGGTTAGTTAGTTATGCCAGCTATAAGCTACAATATACAAAAAGGTTGGCACAATTATAAATGCTGAAGAGATTTCTTTATAGTCACTATGTCTAAGAAATATAGTGTTGATACACTAGAGTGTATATATAAATTGTTTCTTACAGAGCTGATTGTTATTTATAACGATTCAGTTTGTATTATTATATATCCGTCCTCATTAATACCATAAAACATTATTATTCAGAACGCTATATGATAATACATATTTCAAACTCTATCCGTATTATAGAATTAACCTACTCAATACATTCAAAGTCGCTTTCATAATCAAACATACAAAGTATATCAAGCATACTCCCATAACCATGTAGCTTTTTATAATTCGTATAATCCTATTTTTATTGATGAATATGCTCCAAGTGATGTCACCAAATTCTATATACTAACATTTTTCCTCAATGGTTAACATTTTTTCTTCTCAACTCACGATTGCAAATCATTATAGGGAAGTAGGTTTAAACGATCAAAATATCTATTAAGCAATAGGCTCTCCAATGTGTAAAATAAGTAATCTATTGAGGCTTGCAATACTCCCCGAAAGGAATATCTTTTGAAAATAAACTAGATACGTGAATGAATCAGACATTATATATACTAGCGGTAATATTAATTAATATTAATAATAATATTTTATAATATATAAATCTTATTTAATTATATATTATATATTAATAATTATATATATATAATATATATATATATAATAATATATATTATATATATTAATATTATAATTATATAATATATATTATATAAATATATATAATATATTAGATATTATATATTAATAGATATATATTATATATATATTATATATATATATTATTATTTAATATATATATAAAAATAATATTATTATAATATTAAATATTTTATATATTATTTTAATAATATATATAATATTAATTATATATTATTATTATCTAATAAGTATTGGAACGGAAATTATTTTGTTGAATTATATGCTCATATTATATATGTAGTAAATATATTATAGGTATATTAGTCTGCTATGAGATACGCAACTCACTCCGTACAATAAACTCGAATAGTATAGTAAAAAATATTTGTTAATTAGTATATTATATATATATATTACCTATAGCTAGTCAGCGTCTATATAATCTTCTACCTTCAGTACACCTAATTCAGACCAATTTACAAACCTTACCCATAAATCGTAGTTATACTATGTCCGCACCGCCATCTGTTTTTCCTACTATAAAAATTTATATATTGGACTAAGTATGCAATTCACAAAATGTTATATATATATTTATTAATTAATTTATATATATAAATATAACTATAAATATATTAGAATAATATATAATATATCATTTTACATATATAAAATAATATCTATAAATTATAATATATTATTATTAATATAATATAAATAATTGATATATACATATAATATATTATGTATATAATAAAATTTTAACATTAAATCTTCAGAATTTTTACTAACTCTACTCCTCGTATCTTTTCCATAAAAGGACAATAGATAATTGATCCACTATTATACCTATTTATTACAAGGTATTTAATTACTAGTATTTAGTCATCAATTAATAATATATTAATATAGTACTAAGTTTATAAATATATATAGGCTAAATCACACAGTACTTTATATGCCCACTAATAAAAAATATTCTAACTTAGTAACCTATAAATACTAAAATTATATCGCTACTACAGCAGCATATAATAACTAAGGTAAGGATATATGTATAATTTATGTAAAATAAATGAGTTCAAACTAAAATTCATGCCTACAGATTAGCTGAAATGAGGGAATAGATGTCCCTGTGGAGGAGTGACTGGTGTTAGTTATCGAGTGATCATTATCAGCATTATCACATTGTGCTAATGTTAAGTCGCTCCAACCTATAATCTTTATGCCCCGCTATCGGTAAAATATTATTTTGACCCACCCTTTAGATTATTATATAAAGGAAGTCTATATATATATTTTCGTTCACAAAGTACATTAGTTATATGAAATTACCTATAATGAATCACTCATCTGAACTAGCCTTGCCTAGTTAATATAATTATAGAGGGCAGTCCTTTGTTACGTATTGTTTAGTGTAATATGTTCTCACATTGAACGCCGTAAAATAAGCTCAAATTTTTAGTCATGCTAAGTAAATCCAATGTTCAGAATTAAAAAATCAATGTAATAGAGGATGATATACGGTTAATTAGTTCTATGGAAAAAAATCTCATAATTTTACAATTAAGGAAAATTTTCATCACATATTTTTTATTTTATTTTGAAATCACAAAAAAAAAATAAAAATAAAAAAAAAAAAAAAAAAAAAAACAAATCCCATAGTGTGTGTTTTGCAACATTAGATATTTCGTCCATCTATAAAAAAAAATGTTGGATACAAATAGAGTATCATAACCTATAATACTTTTTTAATTTATTTATTGGATAATATAATTTCACATCAAACTTTACTTACTTTACTTACTTTACTTACTTTACTTACTTACCTTGCAATATAGTATTAATTTCTAGGTGATTGCACTGTTTGAATTTCATTTAAATTTTGTAATCATAAGCCTGAAATTAAAGGAGAGAATCAACAGATAATAACTTTCATAACGAGAAATCGAGAACGTGACTCATTATTCAGACCGTCAAAACTAAAACCAAAATTATAGCCCAATAAAATTTTGATTACATTTTGTGAAAAATGCAGCTAATCATTTAAACTTTTGCACTAAAATTAGATAAATATATATTTAAAAACTTTAATTAACACATTATAGTATCTATATATGTAAATGATATAATAATCTTTTTATAATATAATATTAATATTCATGTGATAACGTATATAAAAAATATAATTAAATCATTATCTCATATAGCATTTCTTTTTAATCTTTCAAGCTTGGTTTGAAACAAGAAGAATAAGTTAAACAGACAATTGAACAAAATCGCTTTTGATTAATTAATTATATATGAAACAAAAACGTTGTTGATTGGTTAATTGAAGCAAAAACACTGTTTGGTTCCTAAACACCGACGTAAAAAAAATAAAAAAAACAAAAAAAAACATACACACATGGAATTAGAACATTAGAAATTAGAAATAATAGAGCAGTAAGAGGCCCACATGGACCTATCGAGACTTCCCAGTCAACCCACTAACCAAACTGCTCTCAGCAAAATCCACAAAAACACCCTAGGCTTGTCGAATTCCCAATAACTAAATCCTCACCAATTTGGCTTTAGTAAAAAAAAAATGATATAGGAAACCAAAAAAATCCACATTACCTTAAATTAAAATCTTACGGTTATGTTCACACATGCAGTATGACATAATAAACTATGCTAATATAAATAAATATTAGCAAATTTGTTTTACATATATAAAGATATTAATATACTTATATAATACATAACCTATACTTAAAATATATATATAAAAATACTTATTAAATAGAGATTCAAAAATATTTGAATAAATAAGATACCTTTGGTTTTATTTGGTTACTTTACACTCAATAATATTGCTTTCGATAACCCTTGGACATAATTTTATATTATGTTTGATATAAAAAAAAAATTTTTAATTTACTTATTTGAATTAGTTAGTATATATATATCTATAGCGTTAAATAATATACCTACTATCCAGTCGTATTTAGATTAATTTAATAATTAGTTATATATTATTCATATATTATATATTATTAGAAGCTATAAAAGAGATTTTACAATTATCCTTTAATTATATACTATTATATTATATCATCAGCTGACCCTTGAATTATAGAATTAAGATAAGTATTTTAAAGTATATATCCTGAATAAAAATTTAATTATAAAAATATTATATTTTACTTTCACTTATTGGATTGGATTTAAAAGGAATTCTTAAATTCTCAGTTCTTTCACTTTAAATAGATTTTATCTGAAAAATAGTTAGCGTAAACTTGATCGAGTATACGGTGAAATTAAAGCTAATTTTATAATTCACTACTAAACGAATAGCACAAATAATTCCGGCTTTAATAATTTCCTGACGTCTATCCGCAACTATCTTACTTACTATATCTCCAGCTAACCTATTCGGTATTATAAGTCCCGCTTCCGCGAGCTAGAACTAAGCCGGTACTATAAAAAAGTATAGCCGGTAAATATAGTGACCCCACCTACTGAATAATTATATATAAATATATTAATGCATTAATTTCGAATTATTTTAACGCTTATAATAAATAATAGTATATATAAATAAGATTTATTAAAATGATATGAAAAAAAATATAAAACGAGAAATAAGAATAAAATATGTACGTATTTTTTTTTAAATAAATAAGAGATGTCCATTTTCTTGCATGACTATGTAAATATAAATCCTCTAGATCAGTACTCAAACTATAAACCTGAGATAGTCTAAAACGAATATAATCTAAAATTGATCTGGATGAAAAAATAAGATTACCATAAATAAAATAAACTCGGCCCAGCCCTGCCCAACAACATAAATTCCTTGACATTAAAATATCTTAACAACAACGTAAACAATCAACAACAACATCACAAACTGAATCAGCGAAAAAACCTCAAACAAAGGTACGCTACACCAAAGCTAACACAACTAACAAGCCTTTACTATAATTGTGATAATATGATTTTAAATTAAATAATACATAATAATGAATTTAAATAAAAAATTAAATATTCGTAAAAGGATGACGTTTGTAGTTTAATTATTTTTAATTGTAAATGATTGACTAATTATATTATTATTATTAAATAGTATTATCTAAAATTATTTAAATTATTACTGAATAATTCAATTTAATTATATTATATTATATATAATATTATATTATTATAATTATATTATTAATATTATAATTAATTATATTATATTATTATTATATATATTAAATATCATTATTATATTATAATTTAATTTATATTAATATATTTATTAGTATTAGTATTTATTATTATTATTTTGTTACAATTCTTGATTTGTAGTCTTTCTATTATCATTAGTAGTAGTTTAGTAGCAGGTCAGATTTTAGCTTTTGGTTTTAATAGTAACCATAATTACTCATTTACATGATTAGTAGTAAGGTAAGTAGTAGTATTTTTCAGCCAATAATTTGATTTTAGTTAAGATATAAAATGAATTCCATAAATGTAAACCAATATTGTTATGTATTATGTTATGATTAATGTTATATATGTAATGTAGTATATATATATTGATATGTATGTAATAATATGTAGTGTATGGTATGTATGTAAATATAAAGGTATTAGTATATGTTATATGAATAATATAATAAAATTGATAGATGCTAATAATGCTATAGTAATGTATATATATGTATGTATATTAATTAAAATTATTGTTATTTATAGTGTAATAAGTTATGTCACTTGGGTTAATGTTAGTTGTCTAGAAATGATCTACAGACTGGAATTTCAGTAGAAAGAAATGCAAAAGTTCTTCCATCACTTATTATAAGACCCCTTCTAAGTAATTTAGAATATATCAGTATCTCGAATTTTATGAACTGAAGGTGCTAAAAATATTATTCTCAATAACTTCAAATTGTATATTATATCATTAAAAAGTAATTATGATAACTATTTGCCCTTTTAGGCAGTCATTATAATTATCTGATCTTACTTATTTAGAATATTAATCGTATAAATAATAATATAATCTATTAATGATAAATCTAAACAATAAATTACACATTGAAAAAATCGAAGGAAACTAATCAATCAAACAAATATTATCCACAATAAGACTCATATATTCGTATGTCCTTGAGCAAGTATTTATCATGGTGATTATTCCCTAAATCTTGTTTTTTTTTTCGGGATTTTTCATTGAAGGATTACATTATTTATCTTATTAAAGAAGCTTCTAGGTGTATATCTTGTGTAATTACTAAAAGCATGCATAGTGATAATTCATATAATAAAATAACATATTATTAGATTCATAGAAATATTAATCAAAATAAGATTTACTTTAAAGATGAAGTGAAATTTATATAAATTATATCATTAAATATATATTACTCAGAAGAATATATATATTAATAATATATAGTTTAAAGTGATGAAATAACATTTAGAAAATTAACAGTCATACATAATATAGTACTAGATAGGTGACAGCAAGTTTATGTTAAAGAGTATATACCTCACACAGGTTTTCACTTATTCCCCTAACCCTTTGACCTTTGGGAACCTCTTTTATACCCTTTTATCGTATAATCGGCTACATATTATACCGCAAGAATCACTATTCTATATATAATAACATTTAAATAGCATAACCAATACACATGTCTCTATGAAAAAATAGATAATAAAACCCTCTATTTTTCTTATATTATAAAATTATATTCAAAAGAAATTGAGTACCATTGGATAAAAATAGAAATGAAAAAATATATTTGTGGAATATTTTTCAAAGATAAAAGTAAGAATCCCTTTTAACTCTTTTGGCCCACGACTTACCACAAAGAGTTATATTATAATGCGATACAGTTTGATAAATAGTAGAATGATATAGCGATGAGGATTCACTGCTTTCCCTCTGTTGTTTTTACTTTTTTTATAATATAGTGTGGCATTTCATACATTAGTTACCTGTATGGGGTAAGGACCCCAATTTAATTCATGTAATTTGTCAATACGTCAAAAAGATCTTTAGTGATTTCCTTAGATAAATAAGTCTATATGACTGATGACTGTGAAATATTCCCTCCGTATCATTAGAAAGACGTTATAGCAAGTCTTGAGTTTTGGAAGCTCAATAATAGAGATTTTATATAACATGTTAAAGTAAAAAGTTATATTAGCGCTCCAATCTATCATGTAAACAAAGTCCCTGTGAAGGGAGTCCTACGATGCAACATCCTTACAGTTGCAATTTTTCTAAACCACAGCATAGAGCCAAAGGCGAGCACACAATACCAATAATACAATGTTTTATACCACCAGATGCCACCTCAAAAATGTGGAAGTATAAATAAATGGGAGTAGTAGTTCCTAACAGTAGGGTAATAATAATATTATAAATATTTAAGATTGTAAATACGAATGTTATCATTCATTTTTCTAAAAATAACAAAATATAATTTCTCGATTGTGCCAATTAGTATATCAACTCAAAATAATTTGTGGTAATTATAAAATGTGGAAATAGCGTAGTATAAACCATTTAAGGAAACTACCAAAAAAAATAAAAATAAAAAAAAAAAAAAAAACTAAAAAAAACAATTAAGAAAGAAATTTTCACCACATATCACTATTTCCTTAATATTTCTAACTCAATCAAAAAACTGTCATTAAAGCCGGAAAATTAATTAACTAATTATTAAAAAGATAATTAATTAATTAATTTATTATGAGATGATAAAAACTGAAAACATTCAATAAATAAACAAAAGACGGGCCTTAATAAAGTCTAATTATCTATGTCTGACTATCGATTTAACATTTTTCTTTGTTTAAGTGCACAAGTGTGCATGAAAATTCTTAAAAGAGTTCACTCTCAAGTATCATGTACATCATTCCTTTCTTTATGTGTTTGAGAACTATCAATTTACATGTCATTTTACATTTTTCAAAACAAATTCGCCTTTGTTACTGTTTGATGATACCTTAATTACAGGTAAATATCTGCATACACATAAATCATATACAATATCGCTGTATATTTTCTAGAGTTTGAAAAGTGCTAGTAAAAATAAATATGCAAAGTGAAATAAACCTTAATTTATTTGTTGAAAACAGTCATAGTATATATGTACTGATATATCAAATTAGTTCTATAAGTAAACTTTATATTCAATATTATAATATCTTCTGAATTTCATTTAGGCTCTCTTAATTTTAATAAGTCACTAGACATTTGAAATAAAAACTATAACTAATAGTTATATATACTATATATCAACTGCTTCATATATATATAAAAATAAAAAAGTGCTGGTAGAAAAATGACTTAAATCTATTAGTATTACATGCTACCTATCCACCAGATAAAAAAAAAATTTCCGTCCTCACTCTCCACTGATTTCATAATATTATAGTATATAGTGAGGTAGGTGAAGTCTAGTGCTACCCTTCTAACTTGAGCTTCTCCCACTTCCCCTAAATCTGCACTAGGAGAGAGAATAAATCAAATAAATTCGGAGGGAAAAGAAAGTTCAAAGTGACTGCTATAATAACACTCCACTCAAATGTATATCTAATAGTCTGCACCTCCAAATTTCCCTCCCCTTGGAGACTCCACAGGCAATATATATCATAATATAATAGTAATAATATATATCACAAATTAATATGATATTATAATATTATAACTAAGAATGTGGATAATTCGTTATGGTTATCTAGAATATAAATCTACATGATCTTAATCTATGCCACTACTTATTTTATAACGTTACTAGATGAATTGAGAACACGCGTGGTAATTATATCCATAACGAATCACTTTTATAAGAACGATATATTATAGCTGTTCCTATATCACCTATCCTTAAGTTTTTGGATTTGTGCAACTCTCATCAGGCTCATCCTTGGTTGTGGTGAGTGGTTGAGTGATTGTTTTGTTTAAATGATATTATCAAGCTGATTATACACGCAAATTACACAAGAGGCCCACATGAGCACCACTCAATACACAGCAGTTAATGATAGAGCACAACCCCCATTGGGTGAAATTGAGGTATATTAACACCAAAAGAATCGGAGATAGTTAATGCTAGTTTAGAGCGCCTTGTCCGACGCATTTGTTAGTTGCGTTTATTCGTATGAAATTAGTGTTTACGATGATAGTGTCGCCAATGAGAGCGAGTGACAGATGAAGAATTGATAATTTAGATTATACTGACTTGTCTATATGAAATACAATTAGCGCCTATTTTGGTTCAACAATCAGTTTTATTACAATCTCGCTATTTTTAATTTAATTTAAAGAAAGTCTGACTTATTGAGCGAACAACCAGTAATCATTAAAAAATAATTACGAAATAGTATTATAATTATTATTTTAAGATACTTGTTAAGCTAAAGTTAATTGGCATAGTCACTTTAGCTGTATTTGTTTTATATTAAGAGAAAAACTGTAATATCTATTATCTTACCAAAGAGACGCTTTTTCATCCAAGTATATAGAAAGAGGTTATATTATTTATATAAAACAAAGCTACAATATAACAATACCTAAGTCTTTAGGAAGTAAATGTCAAATAAGTTAGCAAAAAATTTTTCAAGAGTATATAATGAAGGGTAACTCATAAGATTATGACTACTTATCAAGATAAGCTAGAATACAACCTTCAGTGGATAGCTATCCTGTCACCAAATCAAAACTTCAGAAAGAAGAATCATGAGCCACCAATACTCAAATATTGAAGAATGCTTATATACCTATGAATTAGTAGTGAGGAAGAACAATATAGGCTAAATCTGTTAAAGCTCTACGATAAATACTAGTTATGAGGTAGTAAGAATTGTTTAAACCCAATGGCTAAGATTGCTATATTCACGAAATCTTCATGAGTATGTAATTTCTAATAATTTGCCCTACATTATAGTATTATTTAGTTGTAAATAAACCCACCAGCTAGAGATATAACTAGGTCATCCTCACCGCGTCAAATTCCCTAAAGAAGGTCAGAGATAAATATGATCTCAAAACCCCTCACTTACCTCAACAAAATGTTGAGGGTAGTAGTAAGGTATAATATTTTAAATGAGTATTTATATATATATATGAGTCTTTTTAATAAAATAAATTAAGATATTAATGATATAATAAGGGTGAGAAGAATGAAGGGAATAATGAGTGGTGGCAGTCATAACTGTGAAGAATATCATATGTAGAAACATATGCCAGTGTGCTTCCCCTGCTTATTCAAAATAATAATATATAAATATTATAATATATATTAATAATAATAATATACTATATGAGATTAAAATATAGCTCAAGAAATAATTATAGAAGTAGTGAGAATATGAGTATAATAATTTAATTTTAATAATTTTAAAATATACAGAGCAATGAAGCCTCTTATTGCTATGTGAGACTACAAGGAGATCCATTCCTTCAATTAAGCCTGTGACAATGAAGCACGCACTGCTATATCCGAGGAATAAGTTGTAGCTTTGATAGAGGAGTGAGGCTTTGGATCTGCATGTGATATGATTTAACAGAAATAAAGAGTAATATGACCAAATGGAGAAATCAAGATGAAAAAAAGAACAGAGATAACATTAAGAAATTAGAATAGTTTAGAAGAAAGAACAGAATCTGAGAAGTAACATATGACAGCAATATGGATAAATTCAAATACTTTGAGTGGTGAAAGAGGGAGGGACTGACAATAGAAGAGATATAAGAACACGACGACGGATTCTAAAAATAACTCCGGAACGTATAGAGTGACCTGACTTATTATACACTTCAAGACGTTATCTCTCTAAGAGGAAAAGAATATCTGTACTAATCAGAAATAAATCCAACTGAGTATGAAAATGACAAAACCACAGATTGTGAAAAGTGTGATATAAGTCCCACGAATGAAGAGTGCTAGAAGATTGAATGTTAGAATAATGCATTTGGGAGACTGATTGAACTGGAGTAGCTGAAGGATTTATTGATCGTGGAGAGTTTATTGGAAATTTGTGGAAAAATAAATCTACAAATACGGTTATATATACAAGAAATACAAGTAGAGTCATTTGTGCGATATAGAAAGATGAGATGAAAGGAGTTGAGTCAGGACTAGATTATATTTCTGGAGTAGGACGCCAGGTCCGTACAGATGACCGTAATATATTTCACATATTCTGGCTCCAGGTCAAAGACCGCAACGATACTGTATATAATCCAGAGTTTGTCCGAAGTCTGCGTATACACACGAAAAAATCTCCAAGGAGAGATGTCCCTAGTGTCGACTTATTTTTCTAGAACGAGTTGATTTAATGTTATGAGATATATATATCAGGGTTGGTGTTTTTTTTGATTTTTTATCATTATAGTACTTATAGTTACTTATTATTTGTGACGATAATATAGACGTTTCTTTTATCCTTAAAAAAAATTGAATTTTAATATTAAAGTAAACTTGTGATACCTTGTACTTATGAGACTTGCTAATTAGGTTCTCCTAACACACCACAAGCCAATGAAATGTAATAATTATTAAATTTTGCATGTACTTTTA
>JABUQX010110146.1:0-25766 GCA_015478945.1 Trachelipus rathkii | reverse complement strand
GAAAACCGATTCAGTCAAATTATCGTTATCAGAAAATTTACCTGTTATTATGATCACTTTTGATCATGAAATTAATGTGTTTCCTTTCTCAAATTCTTACTAGTCTTCAAACTCAGCTTTTGAAGTTACAAGAAGAAAATGAATTACTGAAGCAACGTAGAAATTATTTGAGTATTTAGAGACAGTTCTGATATAAAAATTCTTCTTCTGCACTCCCTTTTATACAAGACTAGTTTTTATGCAATCCATGTACAATAAGTGTAGATGTCCGTAGGTATCTACATACATGTACGCTGAATAGATAGAACCTCAGTAACCTAAATATCGATTATATTATTATGCTTGAAATATATCTTGCAATACAGATCACATGCACCATATATATATAATGCGATATGTAACCTTTATATGTGCATCAATGTGTATGTGCCAACGAAAGTTAAACAATAACAAAATGTTCTTAACTGTTAAAATATATAGATCCTCGCCCATAAAATATCTTATAAATTATATCATATTATTGTTGTAAGATATTTATATAAATATAAGTTAATATATCTTAACAAAAATATAGAGACTGGATGATTTGATAAGTAATCTTAAACTTTACTGAAAATAATCAAAATTTGAAATTTAAACAAATGTCGATTTGTCAATGTGACCAACACCATACAAGATCAGCTGTTTACTTTAACAGTTACTCTAATGCAAACGAGTTGCCTATTAGTAAATAAATAATTCTTTTATTGCAAACAAAATCGTGACTATAACAGTTAAACATATGTTAACAAATAAATATTTAAACTTACAACGTTTTGTATTTATTACCACAGTATATTTAATCGCGAAACTTCAGAAAATAAATTATTTTAAATACAAGCTTACCTGCCAGTAACATCTAGCAACGATTCAAAGCAAATGCACCTTACATATGCAATATTGCAGACGACACTCTGATATATCAATGCACATAAGAAATACAATATAATCACAAATGCTTTAAGAGCACAAACTCAATTACCTTTATCTTTACAATAAACAAAACTACAATATTTTACACACTGAAATTAAATCACCATATTTAATTTGAAATAAATATTACATTCACTTTTGTAATAAAACATAGAACAAAACACTACTTGGTTACAAAATATACAATTTAACACATAATAAAAATTGATCGAGATATATGAGGTATTCACAAGTACCAACTATATACACCTTTGGTTAACAACAATGAAACCGAAAAAAAAGATCCAAATTATTCTTGTTTTTACTATTTATACGAATTCTAGTAATACAGATTACGCCTCTTATCGAATCACAGTCCTTTAAAACAGTAAGTAAAATAATGTATACATTTATATTAATTTAGAAAAACAAATATATACAAGCCATCTCAAGGGGAGGCGGGATTGGCATTTCTTACAATATCATAGTATTTCTCAAGAAACGACAATCCTTCGTTCCAATCAGGATAAAAAAGCTAACTTAAATTGAAGATTACGAACTACCACACCTTAACAAAAAATGCATTTATTCAATAAAATATTTATTTATATATATATAATAATACGCAATATCCTTACAAATCGCTTTAAAATGATTAAAATAATAATAATAATAATAATAATAATAACAATAATATTACTATCATAAGCCTTTGTAAACAACGAACCATGATAATTCAGATTTGAAAAAATCAAGTTTTAAAAGATAGTTTTCATTGGTTATCTGTTTCTCCTTACAATATAAAACATATTTACAGATATTTTGACGGGCCTTTGCAGATTACATTTTGGTATATAGACCAAAAAAAATAAACGATATTGCGATAGCCAACACGTGACCTCTATTTAAAAACAATAAATTGAACAACTTAAAATTCTTCCATGTAATACTGCAATACATTATATATTATTATATTATATATATATATTATATATACTATATATATATATTATATATATTATATATATATACTAATATATTATATATATATATAAAAACAAAAACAAATATATAAATATATAAAAAATAATATATTTATACAATATATATATATATAATAATAGATATATATATATATATATTTATATATAATATATATATATAATATATATTATATAATTATATAAATATATATATATATATTTATAATATATATATATATATATTATATACTATACTATATATATATATATATAATTACTATATAATATATATATATATATATATATAATATATATTATCATATATATATAGTATTATATAATAAAGCTTAACTTGGCAATTTTTTTACCTTTTTACTTACTTTTATCTAGGCTGAAAAGGGAATTTGTGGGAATGTTTGCAACACATTTTCTGTTCGGGCTATTATTATATATATATTATATATATATATATATATATAGATATAAATAATATCTATATAATATATATATATATATATATATATATATGATATATATATAATAATAATATTATTATTATCGTTCTTGTTGGCAAAAGGGCGTGAAAGATATTTCCTGTTATAATTGATAATAGATTTTTAGTGCTAAAACATAATTTTTCTGCTAAATCGAATGGTATATATGTCCCATATTTTTCCTTTCTTAATTTTTTTTTTGGCTTCTTAAATCAACCAATGTAAGAGAACCTAACCTAGCCTTAACCAACAGCGATAGAAAACATCTTTAGCGAAATTTTAAAACTATAGTTGTTTACAAAATATAAAATGTAAACGAGTAAGAACGCCAAAAGAAAGTACATCGAATTTCAAACTGTCCTTGTTCTACGAACAATATTATTTAAAAACAAGTGAGAGTACAGTAGTATAATACGCCACTTCATAGGTAGAAGAATATTCTCCTATAGAAGAACATGAACACTTCTCTTCCAAACATTTACTGTATTTTAGTGTTGTTAGTGCTTTCTGACGCTTAACGCGTCAAATTAAATTTGATTTTTCATCTGCGTAATTCGCTTAATCACTTAATCATTATGTCATATAATTAAAACACGTCAATCCAAAGACAAACTTTTATCCACTGTCCTTTACCTTATTTTTTTGAGTAAATCGCTTAATTACATAGCTAGGTTAGGAACTTTGTTTATTATCAGTTATTCTTAGTTAAGTTTAGGTTAGGTTAGTTAGTTAGGTTAGGTTAGGTTAGGTTAGGTTAGGTTAGGTTAGGTTAGGTTAGGTTAGGTTAGGCTAGGTTTTGTTAAGTTTCAGGTTTTTTAGGTTATATTTATAAAGAAAGTATTTTTAAATTGAAATTTATGTTATATTAGTTATATCAGTTATTAATAGTTGGGTTGTGTTAGGCTTGCAAAGTTAGGGTATGTTAGGTTAGGTAAGATAATTTTGGTTTGGTTAGGTTAAAGCTTGTTAGATTAGGATTGTCTAGTTTTGATGGGCTAGGTATGATAGATTAGAGTTTGTTAGGTTGGCAAGGTTAAATTTTTTTTGAAAATGTTAGGTTATCACTTATTGATACAATAAGAATTTTGATTTTGCTATCAGATATTCAAGGTTTTGTTACAGTAGGCTATCCTAGGTTAGGTTATTTTAAGATTTGTTTGGTAAATTTAGGTTTTCATCTTTGAATACGACTAGAAGTTTGTTTATGTTACCAGTGATTCATAGTTAGGTTAGGTTAAAATAGGCTGTTCGCTGTTGTTAGTTTAGGCTTAGTATTTTTAAGGTAGGTTGAGTTAGGTTTTGTTATGCATTGTCAGATTAGGCTAGTTTAAATTTTGTAAGGTAATGTTAGGTTAGTAGCTATTGACAGGTTAGGCAGTTTGTTTATTCTAGCAGTTTTTCATAGTTAGGTTAGGCGATGATAGTTTTGTCTAGTTTATGGTAGTTTATGCTCTGTTGTTAATTTATGTTATGAAAATAGCGAATAAATATTTATATATAACTAGGGGGTGGGCTTTGGGTTTGTAATTTATTGATTAGGTGATTAGGTGCTTTACATTTATGAAAATAAGATCCAATGAGTGTGAATAAATGTTTGTGAATAAATAGGTGGCTTGGATATATGATTAGTTGATTTAATGATTAAGTGGTTAAACGATTTAGTTTTGGTAATAACAAAGTTAATAACAAAAAATATTAATAAAGTTTAAAAATAAAAATAGACATTTTAAAATAAAAAATGAAAGTAAGAAATGAGAAATAGAGAAAAAAAAGAAAATAAAATTTAAAAGAGAATAAAAATAATTTTGCTCTTGTACTAACAAAGAAAACGGGGATGTGATTTAATAGTTATGTAAAAAAAAGTAAAAAAGCAACAACAAAAAATGAGAATAATTTGGAGTATGTTTTTAAAAAGAAAGCAGAAATAAAAAAAAAAACATAAAATAGAAAATTAAAAGAATAAAGATTGAAAATTTGGTGTATGCTCTTAAGAAAGAAAACGGGGGATAATGAAAAATGAACCTAAAAAATAAACGAAAGGTTTTAGGAAAATACCGTTTGAAAAATGTTGAACGAAAAGTTATGGGACGTTGAAATTGATAATTAGATGTAAACACACATAAAGGTTTTAGTTGTTTATGAAAGGTAAAGACTTTGAGTAGATGTAGAAAGAAAAGTTAGGGGTTGCTGTAATTGATAAGAAATAGGTACATATAATAGATTTTTTTTTGTCTCTGAGGCTGACATAGTTAATAAAAAGAATGAAGCTTGGCTGCTAAATGTAAGACGCATAAAAAATAAAAGGGAAGGTTTCAACCATCAGTCCCTGTAATAGGGAAGTTTATGGGGATGTTTAAAGAGACAAGGTAATAGCTGGTCTGAAAAGAAAAGTTTGAGTATCAAATGAAAGAATCTTAAGCATTAAATGGAAGGTTTCAGTTACCTTTTGTAAAATCAAGAAAAGTCTCGGACCACATGGTGCGTTAAAAAGAAGGTTTCAAACATTCTGATTCATGAACCTAAAAACGTTTCGGTTCTATCTGTTCTTAACATGGAAATACCGGTCCCCAGGGACATTGAGATAGGAAAAGACCCGGACTTATCGGTCTTCAAAATGTCGCTCGTTTCAATTATCTTGACCCTTAAAACGATCATGTTTTCGACTTTGTCTGCTCTTAATTTGACTTAGACTGCGATCCATAAAATTTAAAAGATTTTGAAACTTTCAAGCACCTCAATTTGAGACATCACAGGCCTCAAATCCTATATAGAGAATAGATATTGATCAATTCATAGTACAAAAAAATGACACTTCGTAATACGAAATAAATTAAAAGGCTTATATTTATCCACCATTCGAAGGGATATTTCCAAATACAAAACTAAACTCCCGATATCCTAAATCAACAACCATTATATATAAAAGCCATTACGGTCTACAAAAAACACCTAAAAGAAAGTATCCTTTTTAGGGGATTACCAAACCCCCAATACAGACAGTTAAAAACCTTCAAAGACAACGATTTCTCTGCCACTTTATAACCCCGAAAGATGTAGATGTCGTCTCAAAAAATAGCAGATACCAAATCTGTGTAATGATTTCCATCGCCGATTTGGAACAACTTCATAAATGCCACCTTTTTTCTACGGAAAGTATAGTACAAAGCTACAAAATGACGCTATTTCCCATCCAGTCACCAAAGCTATTCATTTCATAGATCCGATTAAAATCTCTCAACATTCATATAATATGCTTTTTAATTTGCATAAGATTTCGACCCATGTTAAATAATGGTTATATTTAGTACCTCAATAATTCAAATATGATGCCAATAACTATTAGTTAATAATCCATAGCAAAGCACAAAACAACAACTCAAAATATTAAAATTTCCAATTGGCACAATAATATACCTACAAAATTGCAAAAAATATAATAATATATATAGAATATTTACTTTTATAAAAAATTCCTTTTTACAACTCGCACCATTTTCTTAAATTAGGATAATTTTCCTTAATAACCCTTTGCCTTTCAAGCGACTACATATATATTTAAAAGGTTTTTAAAACAGCAATATCTTAATCACATGAAAATATATATAATATACATATAATAATATAATAAATATATAATAATAGATAATATATATATAATACTATATAATAAATATAATATAACAATAATTATATAAATAATAAGTAGTAATACCAAAAACGTGGCTACCAGCACACTTGCCCCGTTCAGATCGCAGTAGTAATGCTAGATGTAAAGCCCCTTACAGACCTCACCCATTTATGTATACATTGTAAAGGTTTGTAATGCTATGTATGAAATTGAAAGATATACTTTTAGTCAAATGAAATAGATATATATGTTTTTTATAATTTGTAGCTACACAAGAGTGCAATCCGTACCATTTGGCGTCTCCCATGAGCGTTTACTCTCCTAATGTGCCATAATATCTATAGAGGAAAGTATATATAGAGAAGAATCAAAAGATCTTCAATTTTACTACTTTTATAAGAAATTTCTTAATAAAATAATATTGAAAGGTTATGAGAGATATATATTAATAAAATAGTTACTATAAAATATTTCATAAAACAATTTTATAGCAACATATGGCAAAAATAAGATACATTAGCTTCATATGTGTTTTACTCTAAAACATAACATATATAAACAGAGCTATATTATAAAAAAATAAATATGCAAACATTTAATAAATCTTAGGATTCCCAAATTATATGATCTTGAGTTGACGGTCTGTAATCTGCAAGTGGTTTAATGAGCACTCGACTCCGCTATTCGGAAAGTAGCGAGAGGTGACATCACCTAAGGCAAGCACAGAATATAATACTATCAATGTTTACAATGTAAAGAATTGCACTCGGTAGTCTTAGCACACCGAAGTGCATTTCTGCACTACGAGTGCCAATTTATGCACACCATAGTGCAATCTTCTGCAACTACTAGTGCAAAATTAATAACATTGAAAATATAGAACCAATGAAAACTTTTGCAGAAATCTAAATTTGATTTTATAATAAAAATTAGAATAATAATATGGACTAGCATCATGTTACATCTACACAAACATGAAAAGTAACGAAAAAATTAGTTAACATCAATGAATTATTTTTAAAAATTATAAATCAATATTAGAATCTTCAGTATATTATTGCAAGCTTCTCATTCGCAAAAGTCAATTATGAAAAAACCCCAATTAAAATATCCATAACAAGAAAATATATTTTTACCAGAAAAATTATCGATAAAATATTATAAAAAGAGCCGATATATCAAATTTTTCAATAACACCGGTCTAGCAATGTGAGGGAAATTACATTAAAAGGAATAACCTAAGGCATTAAAAATCGTGGGACGGAAAAAATATGTGAATATAAATGAGGACGGTGGGAGTCAAAGCTAAATGTATAAGACAATGATATGGGAGTATTCACTTTGAAAATTTTAAATGATAAAATTCTCTATTAAAATTAGATTAGTCTGAAAATCGCAATCACTCTCAAGTCGAAAACTTAGTTCGGTCTACGAATGAGAAATAATCTGTAAAATAGAATATTCAAAATTTATGTACCGCATAGAACTTTCATAATAAAAATAAATCAAAGACTCTTCAATATCATTGCCTAGTAAATGATTTTAACATACAGCTTGTCAATCTCCCTTTCAATCTATCAATAGTCAATCCCATTAATTTTTGAGAGATTTTGTATTAGTATATTAATAGTACAAGAAAAAAAGTTTTATGAAAAATTCAAAGATTTTAAATAGTCATATATGCAATTTGACATTAAACCTTCATTGAGAAACCAATTATAAGTGTCACCATCATTACAATACATTCAGCATATCCTGTCTGAAAGAAAATACAATTTAGTTACTTCATCCTCTCAGCGCCAATACGTAGAATCTGCAAACGTTTGCCGAGACGAGCTATGTTTGTATTACATTTAACTAAGTTCAACAAGTATTACAATCACATTTTACTTTAAATCAGAGTTAGTGTCTGTAATAAGAGTGTTCACGTAACGCAGTTGAATAGTGTTCAATTTATTAGCTCTGACTTTGTATAAACACTCATTGGTAGTTACTTATGAGAAATAAAAGTTTTCACGTAATTTTCTTTGTAATGTTTTCATTTCGGCAATTTCACAATTTACAAATGTTTGCCGAGTTTTCCATTATAAACAAATAAATATCAATTTTAGTTAGTCTAAGTTATGTATATTAAAGTGGAATTTTTAATATATATAACGAATTCTTCAAGGTAGTTGCCTATAGACAGGTCCTATCTCATCATAATTTTCGAAATCAGTCACTCGCTCATCTCCATTTTTCAAAGGTATTAGCAAAGTTTCTTTTCCGTTGCCTATCCTTTTCTCCATCTCTCCATAGGCACCCCTCTTATATTTATATTTATCTTATACAGAATGTAATCAACTCCATCGTAACTCTTTTAATCCCTCATCAATTAGAACATTCATATAACGCTATATCTTTCAGAAGAAGAAAGTACACTTCGGAGTTCCTAAATCGCTTTTAGACACCTTGAATGCCACTGCATAGATTTTCACTATGCAGCGAAGAATTTATGAATATCTCCTTCCGTTAAGAACTGAAATGCTTTTATTCTATTATTCTAAAACAGCTGATCACTATGTTGCTTTAGTATATACGACAATTCTTTAACATTCATCTCCCATGTATACAGATAACAGCACACAATATATCATCTCATCCTCAGAGCGAGAATATGCACAATGAATAATCTGATCCTATAAATCTTAACACACGACTCATGACAAACATAACAACAGCTTTCTTCAGAAGATCGGTCCTTCACTTAACCTAAATACGAAACGGAAACTCTCCTGATTCTAATTTTGAATTTGTTGGAAAAATTATTGTGTTTTATAAACACTGTTTCTTTTTTAAATTATTATAATTTCTCTCACTTAACAGTATGAAATCTGTTTGATAACGTTTTAAGACGGTTATCAAAACCCGATCTTTAGACGCTTATTTAAATAGCATCGTTTGCAAAGGAGTTGAGATTTGTTCTCAACAAATTTTTTAATATGAATCAACCTTCAGATCGTAATTCGAGCCATTATTGATTTATTCACATTTCCTTTCTGTTTCAACATTTTATCAACCGGTACATCTGTGCTTTCGATTCACGTAAAATCCTACTGTAGAATTTCCTGTAGTAACATTCGTTTCTGCTGCAGAGCATTAGCCGCATTCTGTCAAAGCCCTCTTCTAGTTTTCGAATACTCAAAACTCTACCTTCCTCATTCTAAAAATTTAAATCCCAATTCCTGACAGTCCTGGAAGGTCCTGGAGGTCTCGGAGCGTACCCATCGCCGACTACCTCCCGAAAGTGGGATTCCACTTTGTTAAGCAAAAAGCGTCTTACAAAGATTACTTAACACTCATTCGTATTTTAAGAAGAAAAAAATTCTTGTAGAATGATTGTTGAAAATTTAATTTAAACGGTTACTCGAGAGAAGAACGAATAAACATAAATGACCGCAAAGTAACTTCATTTAATTATGGTATTGCCCACTCGTGATATAGACAACCTATTCGCAACGTATATAATTTTCAAAGGTGTCGAAGTCGAGGGCTTGAACACAGCCAACTCGAATGAATCGACCCTAATAGCAAAAGTTATGTACAATTCTAGTCAACACCACACCCACACCAAACATGGTCATATGAGTTCCTGAAACCATTCCTCCAATTGAATCCAAATATTAAGACCATCCACATTCCTCTTTTATATTAGTTTTTCTGCAACACCAGAACGAGACAGTCCTCCCTCATATATCAATTCCTTCAAAGTTTGGGCAATTTAAGTTTGGATACATATTATAAGATAATAATTGCAACTCAGAACGCTAATATCGGAATATTCAACTTGTTGTGATGGTTCATCCAAACTACATGGCAGTGAAACCAAGCTCGCCAGTTTCTCCCCGACCTGAGGTTCATGGTTTAAATAAAAATACCTTTTCCATTTGTTTTCTTTTTTTCCATATTTGAAGGTTATGCCTTCTGGTTTTCTTCTAATTGCTTTTGCCGGTTTTTTTTATATTTACAGTGAGTTTAGCACGAAATAACGCCGCTAGCTACCGTACCAGACATTGAGAAGCCACTTTTGCACCCGAATTGCAGCTGGCTAACCATGTTGAGGTGAATGGATAGTACAGAATCCCCCCATGATAAGTGTTGCTTAAAGTGCTGTTAGATTGTGATATGCTATAAGTTTTAAATTAAATGGTATACCTGTGTTACAACCCACTCTCAGCTTGTTGAGCTCTCGAGGGAATGGAGAGAATCGGAGAACCTCACTCGCCTTGAATTAATTCCTCATCCACGTAGTAATTTCCTACTTCCATTTTATTCAAAGTTGGAACTTGATAATAGGTGTCAAGAATCGCAGGTGTATATACTTACAGTATCGTTGGAAGCGCAATTTATTTAAGAAGAAAAAAAAAGTTAATTATATAGGTAAAATTTGGATATTATAATAATTTTCCTTTTTTGAATAACGCGCCTATGTATTGGTTATGAAGGTTAATGGCTTGACTATATTATTTTTTAATCTATAACTATAGCTTCTTTTTAGAAATTTTTTTCTATAATATGACTACTACCGAATCGGCGTTGCCTTAGGGCAACCGCCGGAATTCATCTCATTGAAAAGAAAGTTTTTAAAAAATCTATACTATAGTTTGTATTTTTTTTAAAAAAAACAACCTCACTATATATAGGGAAAAAGCAATCCTCGTCGCATCCTAAAGGAATAGCGACCCGGATATCATTCACGAAAGCAAGTTTTTTAAATACGCCGGGCCACACTATGGTACGATAGTTTGTTTTGTTAAATTTTATATTTTATTAGAAGATAATTGAGTTGTTAATCTTCAAACACTCTCGGCACTGTACGCTCTAAGCATGCTACTTTTGATATTTCGCTCATATAGCCTTTGAACACATTGTCAGTATGTTATTTGGTTCTTACACTTATGAAGGACACCCTGATACCTCATGTATTTAAGAACCGAAAAAAAAATTTATAAGCGATGATGCATTTCTATTTCCATTCAGATAATGTAGTTTCACAATTCAAGAGTCTATTCAGTTGGTTGGTTGTTCTAAATTTAGTTGTTTGATATATTTTTAGGAAATTGGTTGTTCTGGTATGTGTTGAAATATCTGGTACACTGGAATTTTTTATTTTTTCATGATGGACGTGTGAAAGTCTTACTGTACACTACAAACCAAATATGACATAGCAAGATGCGATTGACGTAAAATTTCTGACCTCGTACTCTCATTAAGGAAGAACAAACTAGAAACATTCGCTTATTAAAGTATAGTGATTATGATAAGTCTCCCCCAGGATCCAGCCATCTTATCACCGGATTCCTAATGATTCCCAGTTAAAATCGAGTCGAGATTCCATTTCTAGAGAATCATCTTTCCACATTTAAGCTGAAGTACCAACTAGAGCTGTTGAGTTATGATTACAATGCATTAAGAAACGTATGACCTCTATTCATTTAAGATTTTGAAACATATCACCACGCAGTGTATTCTCGTGCGCAAAAGCTAAAATATAATGAACGAGGTTCTCAGACCCGGCTGACTGTAAAATTTAATCATCCAACTCGAATTGTGTACCTCCCAAAACGGCGGCATGTTCCTGATTTAAGCCTCGTACAGATCTCACACTGCTATTAAAAAAATTAACTGATTTAAAGTAACTTTATTTTGATACTCTAATATACAGTTATTATTGAAGTAGTTCATCTCGGTAAGTGTTACGAAGCCATAGTGGATGTCGGCCATACTGAACCAAATTCTCGATAAGAATAAGTTTGTTCCACCATACAGTAGATTACTAGAGTACACCAGGTCCATCAGTCCTATAATCACTCTGACGATTTTAATAAACCATCTTATCACTTCTTTTCTTCTTAATGTAAAGCTGGCCATGTTTCTATACCACTCCCAATACTTTCATAATTTCCCTCGCACATCCATTAAGGTATTAAATGACTTAAAGCGAGAATAGCTTAACTAAAACTTCCCCGATCGAGTTCGTAAATAAGTATTTATGTCTCGGTCCACATATCCAGAAATTTGAATTTTGAACCCATACTCTTATTTCACATTTATCAGGGACCACATAAAATCATACCTTCTATATAAATTGAGAGGATTATGTTAAAATGTCCTTGTATTAGTTATGCTTAGTCCAGGATTTGGAATCTATTCTTCCATACTCTTTATTGGCTCTTAAGTTGGGATAATTCAACTCTGAAAATTAAAATACATGATTCCGTTATATATTAAATTTATAATAATTCTTTACGATCCATTTCCAGTTCCAGGTTGATCTTTTCAAAATGTTGATTCCATCTTTCTTTTTTAAGATCCCTCGATATATAATATAACTTTGAGAGGTAGTAAAAAATTCATCCTGATTTTGAACTGATATTTTTATATCACTAGGTATGTATTTAAATCAACATCCTTGTAAAACGGTTCAATATTCTTATATTCAAATGCTTTTAATTGAGATCATCTATTTACTGCATTAATTCCTGTCCAATTTAAATTATACTCCATTTATTATAGAGAAAAAAAAAGTTTATGTTGTTTTTAAATGTAACGACATAGTCTATTCTTCTCCTCGAAGAGATTTAACTGCTTTGATGATATTGAGATCTCCTCCCTCTTAAATTAACGTTGGGAATTGTTATCGGTAGATATACTACTGTATTAGGTCTCTCATTTATTTTATGAACCGGGAGGAACATCGGGAAAGAAACTATACAAAACTTGTTCTTGCTTTTGATGGCCATTAAGATAAGAACCTTTATAATATCGCAATATCAACTAAGATGAATTTACGCTGAATATATAATACAATTGTTCTTCTCACTCCATTCATGTCTATCTCCAATGCCTTCAATAGTATCCCTACTAAATCCTAAAAGAATTTTAAATGACTTTTCATTGAAATATATAATAAAATTAGCCTCCCTAACATGAATGATACATTTCATAGTTATATGGTTTGCTTCATACTGAATGCTTCTGAATGCTTACTTTTTAACAAGATGTTCTTGAATGTAATTATTAATCGTTTTGATTTCATAAGCTACATATTACAATTAATATTTCAAGATAATTTATGTAAATTATAATGATATGATATTGATCAATCAAATTATTTGGTACTGAATTATACGTACTTTATATTTAAAAACGCTAATTTCAGTTTTACCTATTACCTCCTAAATCTTAAAGAAGGAAGGTAAAATATATTTGAAATCAATTTGTATTACTAAATAACACAATGCTCATTTATTTTAGAACGAAAAAAGTTATTTAAAGAAGAGTTTATTATATCTGTATCAAATATACCTAATCTTAACAGTTCATCATTATAGCTTGTAAACTCATTAAATGCTTCATTTTAGATATTCCACGATTGATTTCTTGAAGAGATATATATGCTTTGTTTTATATTAACATGCATCATTTATGAATCTGAAGGTCAAAATTTAATATCCCGTACCTGATGTTCAGGTACGTCTCTTACACTAAGCTCTCTCGAGGTGTAGTATCTCCGAACCCACTTGCTCTCTCTCTTTGCGGTGTTACCCTCTCTTAAACTTTCTAGGGACGTTAATTCTCTATATTTAATCATCAAGTACCAGACATTTATAATTTCTAATTTCCAAAGCTATATTTATATTTGGGTTAATTAAACATTACCTGTTGTATTATTATTCCACCTCACCTCTCGACCCTTACCTCGAGTATTACTCCCCATCGTATTGCTAAAAAATATAAAACGCGCCTTTAGTTTGAATCACTATTTCTCATAATTTACTCTCTCAGTCATTTACGAGAAACTTCTCCAGATTTTCCAGTTATTAGACGTTTCCTAGACCCTTTGTCGAAGACTCGCATTGATAGTTGGGTTCCTTTTGATCAGGATAATTAATTATTTCCATCAATATGTTTTTAGGTATAAATGTATAAATCACTACTTAAATACTATGTCGCCATATTTTATAATACCCCCGAGATGCGTGTGCTACAATATTTATTAGCATAAAATTAAACTTTCTGGTTTTTCCAATTGCTATTTTTTCCTATAATTTTGCTAATAGAAAAGTGACTTCCTACTAGGACCGCCCAGCTAGGAGTTGCTTTATGCTGGTGATTCTCTGTCGACTAGCGTAGTAAGGACTGACGTGCGGACCGTAAGAAAGCTCGCGGCGTCCGTACCCGTGTTTGCTTGCTCCGAGTTTTTGGCAGCTGATTTTCTCTTGTTTTCTATACTGGGCAAGATTGAGTCAGTAGGCGTATCCCTTAAGTCGGTTTCAATTATTATGTTGAGATATGTAAAGTAGGATAATATGAGGTTCTTCGATTCCAGTGAGCCATGCTTGTTCACCTATATTTTTCGTTCTGACCAACAAATCTATTTCTGAAGTTTCTTTCTAATATTACATAAATCAACCAATTTCTCTTAATAGTCTACACATGCCCGGAAATAATATGCCATTTATTATACGAGAAAAAAACAAACTCAACATATCCTAACAGTGTCCACCATCATAACGTCGTAATACCAGCTTGACACAACACGATCATAACCGTCTTTCACGTTCCGTTTTACATAGGATATCTGTTTCCATAAAGCCAGTTTAACGGTTGATGTTAGCTTGTTAAGCATGTTTGATGTTTAACGACTGTTTGATGTTTGAATGTTTAATGTTACCGTTCACGTTCTATATTTCCTGTTAAGTCTTTTTCATTATCCCAAGATGTTGCTATTGTATCCTTTCCATTTAACTAATATTTTCCCTTTATTTCTTTTTTAATAATTTTCACTCTCGTGTAATTCACTTTCATATTTCACCCTTTCTTGTTCATAAAAACTTTCCAATAATCTCTTCATCACTCATGTCTCTTATTTTATATGTTATAGAGATTTGTTTTCAATACTTCAGATAATAATAAAATACTTCATGTTCCAAGGTTGGAAGATAACCTTTTCTAAAATTTCTTTATATTTTCTGCTGATCCTCGATCACCAAGGTTAAATTTTGGTTTCCTAAGTGTAGACTTAGTAGGAGGAAATAAATTTTCATACACAATCTTACTATTCTTCTCAAGAGATCCTTGTTCAGGAGTCATTATTTTAATACTTCTATGAGAACTTGTATTATAATTTTTACTAACAGATCAGGCAGAATATCGAAGCCATTTCTTCGTTTGTTTCTGCTAAATATTTCCCACATTTTAGATTTTAAAGTTTGTTACAATCTTCTTCTACTACTTGAGCTTCGTTTCATTCTCTGTAGCGAACCAATGTCATTCTATGTTTTCTAAATAGTTTCTTGAGTCGGTTTGTTTATAAATTGAAGACCTTTATCTGTATGTATTTTTCTCGGGATTCTATCTTTAAAATTATTTTCAAACGCTTCCGCTATTTCATTACTCGTTTTCTTTATAATTGGAACAGCCCACGCAAACTTGCTGAATATATCTATAAGTGTTAATATATAATTTATATATATTTATTCTGAAATTTATATTTCTGCATGTCTACTAAATCAGCTTGTCATTGATCATCAACACTAGAGACAATCACTCTTCTCGTTGGAAATTTATGACTAATCGGTTTATGTAGTGTGTAAACGTTTTAATGATCTAACCAGTCTTTAACTATTTTAAGAGATAATCCACTTCTGTGTACTAAATCACTGATTCCTAAGTATCCAGTCTTAGGATTATAATATAATTCTCTCAATTTTTCAGAGCCCACTTCGCCAGCTCTTTACCCCGTTTTTTGATGATAAACCCATTGCGATTCTTGATTTCATTCCCATAACCCCTTTCTAACGTACTCTGGTTCATTAGGATCTAACGTAATTTCACTCGCTTGTTTTGCATTTCTCTCTTTCGTATTTTTATGTTTCAAATAATTTATATCATGTTGTTTAATTGCCTTATCTAAGCTATTAAGACCTTTATATCCTTCTTTTAACCTTTCCTGTATTTTCATTCCAGGACCGCAATATGAATAATTCCCAGTGTTCTTAAACGATCCGTTTTCAAATATTTTTCGATGGAACATTATTAGGTAAATTTAAATGCATTTCCGGTAAAGGAAGCTTTTTCAACACTGAATTTAATAACTGAACCAGCTTTGGTTTTTAAAAATAATTTCAATTCATTAATATATTTTGGATTTTCAAGGGTTAAGTTTATTGAATTAGCCTCAATGAAATTTTTCTTGAGCTTTTCGAGTTGTATTGTATGTATACATTTATTTAAGAGGAAATTTTTTTTTAGGAATGTAGATATGATTGAAATTTGTTTGAAATTTTCCTTTTGTTGATGATAAATTTTTATTTATTATCATATAGGTAAATGGCTCTTTCCAGACTGTGTTACAGAACTCTTGAAGTTCTTCCTAATCCATATCTTTTGAAATGAAATTATTGTATATATGCGTTTATATCTCTTTTAGATAATGAAAACAATATAAATACATTATCGTTATATCGTATTGTTTGACGAGAAAGTTTAAAATAATTTTGACTTATATAAATGGAGCTCGTATTATTATGCCTTCCTTTTGTATAAAATCTTCAGCTTTACTCTGATTTGAATTAGTCATAATATCATCGAATACAAATAAATTATTCTTCTTGTTATTGACGTCCTTAGGATCTGGAATATTTTCAGTATCTTTACTGATAATGTATTTACAAACGAATCAATATTTCCTTTTCCTTTCCTCAAAAAATCAAGAACTTCATTTTTATTATCCTTTATCGAATC
This sequence comes from Trachelipus rathkii, assembly GCA_015478945.1. Classification (NCBI taxonomy): domain Eukaryota; kingdom Metazoa; phylum Arthropoda; class Malacostraca; order Isopoda; family Trachelipodidae; genus Trachelipus; species Trachelipus rathkii. The sequence goes on along the minus strand of JABUQX010110146.1, from coordinate 8,922 downwards.
CTGATTTTAAAAGTTTATATTCGGGCTGGTATAAAGACTCTCTGAATATAAAAAGGTTTTCCTAATCTAACCATCCGTTCAGAAGTAGTAATCTCAAAAGCAAATTTGTGTTTCCGAATCCTGATTCTCCAATAATTAGAGCTCTATAGCTTGGTGATGGTAATGAGAAATGATGTTTTTGATTATATTTGTAATTCTCATCTTTCCAATGCATTGAAATGTTTTCCATTACTTATTATAGAGAAAAAATAAGATTCTTCACCTTCATATACATTTTTTTCTCTATAATAAATAGAATTATTATTTTAAATTTATAAATACATTTTTGAACTTGGGGGTGTGGAAGCTCATCGTTTCTCAGGTGGCAAGAAATATTGACATACAAGATGGATTTCTGTGACCCATTTGGGGCAGACCTAAATTAGATATATCATTTTAATATTTTTTATTCCATTTATTATAGAATGAAAAAGTTTGAAAGATTTTGTTATAATGGAGTGAAGGGCCTTGAAACGGGACCCCCTCAGGATTTGTAATCTATTTCTAAATATTCTATTTCATTCATATTTAAAAACTTTTTAAATTTTCGTTTTCGATCCCATTCTGATGCCTGGGAAACTTTCCCAGGCGTTATTAGATTATCATTATTTATATTAATAAAACCTAAAAAATTGTAATAAATTTTCTGTTATTAAAATTTCTTTTTTATCTTTTAAAGGCACCCATAATTCTAGAAAAAAAGGATCATTCGATAATTTTATATTATTATTTTTCATAAACTCGAAGTTATCTTGTAATTTATTTAAACAATCGTTATTATAAATTTTTAAATTCATTTTTTATTTTTTGAATTATATTTAACAAAATATTTTTCTTAAAATATTATTGTAACGTTGTTTTTTGAACAAAACAGTGTTTTTTTTTTAAGGCAAAAGCGTTTAAATTTTTAGGTTATAACCTTATCTATTATTTCTTATTTTTTAAAAAATTTGTTATTTTTTAAACAGCTGTGGGTTTTCGAAACTAATGAAATATTTGGGGCATATATATCAAAAAATCAACAAATAAAATTTGCTCTTTTTTACTGGATTGAAGACAAAAAAAATTTTCATTTTTAAAAAAAACTGCAATTTTATAAGACAAGACACCTGTCTTTAAGAAACATTAATAAATCTCTTATCTTGCCTTTTTTGAAATGTGCATTTCAATGCAACACATTTTGTATTTTTTTAACAAATCGTCGGTGGGTCTCGCCTGGGTGAAAAAAACTCCGCGTTAAAAAACCTCAATTTTTAGTTAACCAAATTAATTTTCATTAATGATTTGAATGTTTTAGGGAGGAAAAAAAAAAAAGAAATGGCCACGTACAGCTTACCTTTTAATTAAGGGCATAGAGTAGGTGTCTAAAATTTGTGTGTTGTAATGTGAAATGTTGGTAAGAAAGGAAAAAAAACAAAAGGGGAAGGGGGGGAGGAAAACACAAAAAAAAAAAAAAGAAAACTCAAGCCGCCCTCCCTATAATCTTTTAGAAAGGTATATTTATACTCTTAACACAACCCGGAGAATACGGACTAATTTTTTTAATTTTTTTTAAAAACAGTGCTTATTATATATAATATAGGATAATGCTTTTGAACTATAAAAATTAAATTTTATTTAATTAATAGGAATGTAATATGAATATGGAAAATCGTTTCCGTGAACGCTATTAACACTTAAATAAAATTAATCAATTCAGAAAAATTACTCACATGTAAAGTTCAATAATTTATTTTAACTGATTTTAAATAACACAGTTTATAATTAAAAAAAACGTCCATCAAATTAAGGACATACCGAATTCTAAAAAAATAGTTAAAATCAAAGCCAACTCAAAATAAATTCACTTTTTACGTCCTCTGTCGTTCCCGCTTTTTGACACGGGTCCCCCACCCAGTCCACCCGTCTTATGATCTAATCGTACCTATTTGATTTTCAGATTCATTGATATTCATGTTACAAATGCAACACATTTTATTTTTTTTTCAATGATTCAATTTCAATGTGTCTTGGCTTTTGATGTAAAAAAAACACAATTTTAAAGGATTTCAAAAAAATATTTCAAGTGTTGAAATTTAGTGAAAAAAATGCGTACTTTTTAAGAGTTAGTCAGCAACAGGTTAAAGACGTATTATCTCACCCATAAAAATACACTTCTAACAATTCAAGTTGACCAATTCTTATCAAAGATTACCGAGCATCTCGGAATGTCTAATAATGTAGCCACTAAAATTTTTTTTACAAGAAAAAAAGTGTCAGACACGTCTTTGAGGTACGGAATCAGAATCAGAACAATTTATTAAAATTGATTACTTTTATTATAATAGACATAAACCGTAGACATTGATATTGTCACAATTCCAAGGGCCGATTACCATGATCGAATTACTCAACAAGAACTATAAACCTAGACTCATCGTTTTTCTTAACAGCATCATCGTCAGGTAAACACCAGTAATATCTTACAAAATACTCAACTATTTTCTCAATACATAAAACACACATAATTTATGACTCTTAGCTAGTAAATATAAAATTCTCCAGCCACACATATTCAATTTGAGGTTAATTATTTAATAGCGTAAACACCTACCTAAGAACACTTTACGAATAAACCCAATTAGATAAGATATTCTTACTATATATCCAAGGTTCTGCTTCTTTGCAAATTATCTAAGAGCAATGCCATAGTCCCACACATGCCCTAACCACCACCCTGAGAGATAATATTACTCCGGTGTTCAAAATGCTTGAAATACCGGGAAGAGAAATCGTGCCACTTGATATTTAAAGGAGTGTTTACCAAAATTCTATGTGTGTGCTCAGAAATCTTAGTGAGGTGGTGGGATGCACCCCTAGTTATAGGGGGGAGTGTTAAGCAAGTCGTACTAGTGCTTTTTACCCCTCCAGAAGGAGGCAGAGTGTTTAAGGCCTTACAGCCCATATTCGGTGCTGAATGTTTGAATTTAAAAATAATAGTTACGAAGAAAAAGTGCGGATGTTAAAGAAAATTTGTCTCACGTGATTTTTCGCATTTGTTCCGCGAGAACATCTCAGTTTTTTATGTCTTATAACAAATACGATAACTTAGGGCTAACATATATTTTGTTAACAATATGGGACTATAATGAGCCCTTAAAATTTATGCAATTTAGGGATGAAAGGCAAGTAATAGTTTATCTTACTAGAATGTTAGACGACAATAACAATTTAGTTTAAATAGGTAACTTTGAAAATGATAATTGCAATACTAACCAAATTGCACTAATAATACTATTTTCAATTTCAAAAATATTTAATAAGAAAAGAAAAATAAAATTTTTTAGCTTTATATACAGTAACAATATACAGTGCTATTATAAACTTTAATACAATATTTAATAATAAATTTAAACAATTACATTTTTTCAATTTAAGGACTCATATTCCTAACAATACTGTTAAATTAGTATGTTTTTGGCGTTTCTTGTTTGCTTGGTTTGTTGTTGGTTGTTTTGTATGATCTTGTTGTGTTTGTTGTTGTTGTTGTGGTTGTTGTTTTGTGTTGTTGTTGTTGTCTAAGAGAATAATCCTTTAACCCTTTTGAGTTGATATTATGTTCGTTTCTGCATAATGGTGAAACACACTCACTTTATCTATCTTCACAACTTTCTTAGATTTGCACATTTTCGAAGAATTGAAAAACTTCGAATTTTAATCAGTGCTATTAAACTCATACATTTAAGGGTTGAATTTATCAAATGTACTGCTATTTACGATTTTCTGAAGAGCGGGTCGAAGTGTATGAGGAATTGTGTTCCGCATGTGGCATAAGAATAACGATATGAGCACTCCTCGCGCATCTCTACACGCTTGTTGTTGCAGTTATTTTTCACAGTTAGGTGAGCTTAGTTATGCACTAACTTTACCTGAAATTGTGTCATATTTATTATATTAATTCGTTCACCGAGAAAGTGTACCGATACATTGCTTGTATTACATCCAGAGGTTCAAATAAGAGTCAAATAGTAGACCTTTATTCATTTTGTGCTTGAAGCGTTCCAGTTTCAAGATTATCAATATTCCCAGCAGGATGTGATAGACGGATAAATGCTTGGTGTTCAATTTTTGGTTATATATACGGTTACTAATTCCTCTATTGAAGTTTATATTTCTAACTTAATTTCAAACGTATAACGCTGAGAGACATTTTTTACTAGAATAGAACCGAGTTAGATGTTCTACACGTCTAGTGTGGACGATATTAAAACTCCTTGATGTACGCAACTACTGGAAACCTATATTCGATGTGTGACCTCAGACAGTACGTAGTATGAATGGGTTTCGACAGTGTACGAACATTCTGAAAATATTACAGCATTGCCTAAAATAAAAAAAGCGAAGTTAAGATCGCATCTTAACGCCGGACACGTGGATGAGAACTTAGTTACATAGGGACCATGTTTCAATTAATGATATTTTACAACCAAAACTATGTGGTTTCCCGATCATAATACTGATATACAGGGAAATATACTTTAAAATAACTATCAGCTTGGAATGAATTTACTTCTCTTTGTATGAGAGAATGAGTGACGAACAGGTTCCTAATCAAAATAGGGAAATTAATCGTTTAGTGAAGATACTAAACGGCAATAGTTATGGCAAGAAATTCCAAAGGGGTGTTGAATTATTAGAGAGATAATATAGAACTTACCCAAGGATATTTATGATTGGAATTTACTTAAGATGAAAATAAAATATATTATTAATATATAACAATATTTTTTTATTGGTATTTTATATTGTTTTTATGTATTTAGTATTTAACCGATGGATGTGCGAAGATTATATGTTGTATAAAAAATGAAAACTATAGTTATTACTTCCCTCGTATGTTCGCTTTTATTGACTAAGTTCGTTAATGATAGCTGTTTATTCGTCTGGTTGTTGTTGTTATGTGAAGTATGTTATGTTCATAGTTTTACGCTTTACAGAGGTAAAACTTTACGTTGTTTGTCTTACCCCGTAGGTATTATGATGTTAGATACTGGTTATCGTTAAATTTTTTTAGAGTTAAATATACAGGATTATTTTCTTAGTTCATGTACCGATATGTTAGCTTTATTGATGTGGAAACCTTGTACGTTTAAAGTATATTCGTTGATCAGTATGGCATAATTTAACCAATGTTGTGATAAATTTTGCTAAATGTTACTATGTTGTCAATGTTAAGATTAACGTTAATATGGGTAGAGATATCTTTGGAAAAGTAAGAATAGCGTGTACTTTTTGCATGCCAGTGTTGTTTAGTTACTGTTACTGGTGTTAAGTGTGCGAACTTTGTTAATTGTTAACAGTTTTATTTCGTGTGTTAAGTTTGGTATGGTTTGTCTTTGACATTATTTTCTTAGTTATGTTACGTCATGTTAGCTTTATTGATGGGAAACCTTTATTACGTTTAGAGTATCTCGCTTGATCTCAGTTAGGTTAATAATTAACCAATGGTTTTGCTGAATATTAATTTAGTTTAAAATATTACCATGTTAATATTAAATTACTTTATGTTAGAGATATGAGCTTGACAAAAGTGTGTAATAGGAACGTCCTTGTATTGCTATGTTAGTTAACTTTATGTGTTAAAGTGTGAAACTTTGTTAAAGGTAACAGTGTTTGTCGTTGTGTATTAAATTCATAGTTCAGATGTGTTAAGTAAGCTTTATTAATATTGAAAAACTTGTTACGTTCAACATATATTTGATTGCATCTTTGATAAAGATAGTTTGATTTCTAGTTATGTTTATCCAAAAATGATACTCGAAATGTGACTTGAATCAATAGATCAATAGATCAACAGATCAAGGTTGAAACAGCAGGGTGGAGGGATGGTAGATTGATTTTACTGATTTACTGATTTAGTAGTTATGTGAGAAGACATGACAATTTTAGTAAATAAATTTGACTTGAATCCAATAGATCAATTAGATCAATAGATCAATAGATCAATTAGAATCATAGGAATCAATAAGATCATGATTGGACAGGGAGGTAGGTGGGTGGCTTGGATTTTACTGATTTACTGATTTAGGGTATAAACATGACAATTTTAGTTAAAACATTTGACCTTAATCAACCTTAGATCTAATAGATAATAGATCAATATGATCAATTAGATGCACAATGGTCAGGAGTTGGTAGAGTTGGGTGCTGATTTACTGATTACTGATTTAGGGTAAAAACATGACAATTTAGTAAAAAATTTGACCTTATCAATAGATCAATAGATAATAGATCAATAGATCATAGATCAATAGAATTCAATAGATCACAACTGGTCAGGAGCGTGGGTGGGGTGGCTTGATTACTGATTTACTGATTTTAGGGTATGTAAAACGATGACAATTTTAGTAAAAAATTTGACCGTTTTTTTTTTGTTTTTTGTATCAATAGCATCATGTAGATCAAATAGATCAATAGATCACACACAACTCAGGAGGGTGGTGGATGGTGGTTTGATTTACTGATTTACTGCGTTTATAGTAAAAACATAAAATTGTAGCAGTTGTTATACATAAAATATATATAAGTATTTATTTATATTATAATTTATTTATACATTATATTTATATTTTTTTTCTTGGTGAGCTTCTGGAAACCATCATTCAAAATAGTACATAGTACAAATAAAACTAGTTATATATTTTCCAATATGTTGTGGATCATTGACACTAATAATTAATTAACTCGGTATTCTCTTCACAGCCTCTGAGGACGCACACACTGAATGCTCGGCGTGTCAACTGCCTATCCTCTCAGATACAAGATCTCTACTAATATGTGATCATTCTTTCCTCTTCTATCATTTTCATATTCATCTCTCATTCCTCCTTGTTTTTTGCATACTACTCTAGTGCTCTTTATTTTTACTAGTCAGGACCCCTCAGGTGGTGTTCCTGACCACCCTCCTCTCGACGTATAAACCATCACTTATTTCGAGTTCTACGACCTTCAATAAACCCTTCTAAAGACACCAACATTGTCCTTATACGACTGCTCTATTTAACGGCACTCCGCTTAGTGGTTCCAGCAACCTCCGGATGACAAACTCGCGTCAGAATTCACATATCAAGTATTTCTAGAAACTCACTCTGAATCCTCTCACCAAATTTCAGCAATACGGCATTATTCGATTTTAAGTGGTGGTTGGGGTCCCTCCCTTTCGGTGATTGTGAGAAGTTCCCCATGGGGATGGCGTACATCAAGCTGACGATTAGCTGGTGTACCTCACCATCTACATCTCTCCTTCCAAATTTATATCAGATTACGACAACTCTAACCCATGTAAATATATATCGGAGGCCATAGGCTGAGCTGGAGCCGGAGCTAGTAATAAATCATTTTTAATTAATATAATTTAATAAAATGAATAATAATAATAATAATTTATAATAAGTAATAATATAATAATATAATTAATAAGTAATTAATAATAAAAAAAAACTTCAGAGGATGAGACGGAATCTCGGTTTGCTCGGTGCGGTGCGCGTTGCGGGTGCCGGCGACGAAGCGGGCAGGAGCCGGAGTTTGGAGTCGGATGTCGGAGTCGGCTCAAAAATTGAATCCTTCTACGAAGGAAATTCAATTTTTTTGTTTTTTTCGCGTAATAATAATAATAATAATAATGTGTATGTGTATGAACGCGCGCGTCGGCATATTAAAAATAATTATACAAACTTTGTATAATAGACAAACCTCGGTTTGTCTGTTTGTCGGATTGATAGCCCCTTCGGGCTATTCAATCCTCCCCCTTAAGCCTAATATATCTCTATTCATTATATATAGAAAAAGGTTTTGCCAAAGATGACTTATATTTTTATATTATATACATATAAATATGTAGTATATATTATAGCTCATTTTATTAAGATAAAAATTACCTAGATATATATATACGTAATTTATATAGTTAATTTAATAATATAAAATACTTCTACTAATAATAATTCATTTATTTATATAGTATATATATGATATATTTTATTTATAAATCAGTATACATAGTATTTATTATATATATATTATAATAATATATATTATACCTACATTATAATTATTATCATATATAAATGTATATATATAGTATTATACAGTAGTAATATATATATAATCTATTATATTATAATAATGAAAATATAAATATATAAATACTTATACGTATATACTTTAATATATATTATAGTATAGTTAATATAGTATATAATAATATAGTGATATAATATAAAAATATATTATATACTATATATATATTATAATATATATATATCTAATATATATATATATATATATATATATATATAATATATTATATATTATAATAATATATATATATATATCTAAGTGTAAATATATATTGGGAAATGTGAAGAACTCGTCAGTTCTCATCTTCTAATAAGTATATTAATTATACTATATATTATATATATACTAGTATAATATAATTTAATATATAATATATAATATATAGTATATATATATATATATATATATTAGTATATAATATAGTATATATATATAATATATATATATATATTAATATATTACTATATACATATTACCTATATATATATATATATACTTCTATATATACTATATATAATATATTATATATATTATAGTATATATATGTATATAATTTGTGTGTTGTATGTGTGTGTGTGTGTGTGGTGTGTGTGTATGTGTGTGTGTGTGTGTGTGTGTAATGCGTGTGTAGGAATTAGACACAAAATAAGATATATCAAAATTATTCTCTCATAGGTTTAAATATTTAGCTTTATTTTCTTTTACTTTTAATTTTAATGGCATGAATTTTATTTATTTATTATCTCTTTAAATAAAAAAACCGAT
>JABUQX010110145.1:10000-17599 GCA_015478945.1 Trachelipus rathkii | reverse complement strand
ATATAATATAAAATATATTAATATATATCGGTATATAGATATATATATATATATATATATATATAGATAGTATATATATATATATAATCTTAATATACTATATATTAATATATATATAATTAATATATATATATATATATATATATATTATATTAATATATATATTATATAGATATATATATTATATATATATATATTATATATATATATATATATGAGAGCGCTTGTGTGCATATGTTCATGTACGTAAAACCTATGGAAAAAATCTCATAATTTACAATTACAAGAAAATTTTTCACAATTTTTTTTTAGTTTGAAATCACAAAAAATTTAAGACCTTATATGTTTAAAAAAAAATTATAAAAAATTCAGAGCCATATTATCTTTATATATCTATATAAAATTTTCATATCTCAAACTAGACTTTTACTTTGCCTTCTAGATCACGTTTGCTTTCATTTGAATTTTGTCTGACCAAATTAAGGAGAGAATTAGCATAGATTGACATTAAACAGGAGAAATCAAAAACGTTTGATGGTCATTAATGAACCTCAGAAACAATTTAACTAACATATTCGGAATTCAGCTATTATGATCATTTTAAAATTTGGCCAAAACTCAAAATTTATAATTTTGTGAAAAATTTGATTATATGATATAAATGTTTTAAATTCTTTTTATATAATATTAATTAATATTACGATGTAGCGTCGATGCTTTCTTTTCACTTTTCCAGCTTTGGTTTGAAACAAGGAAGTTGATTGGTAAATTGAAACAAAAACACGATTTGGCTCCTAAACACTGATGTTAAAAAAAAATAAAAAAAAAAAATTAAAAAAAAAAAAAAAAAAAAAAAAAAAAAAATAAAAAAATGGCATTTTTTTTCTGAAAATTGCATATGGTTATAAAAATCATAACCTATTTTTTATTGCTACCTATATATATATATATATATATATAATATTATTATATATATATATATTAATATATATATATAGGTATATATATATATATATATATATATAATAATATATATACATACATATATATAGTATAGTATATATAGTATATATATAGTTAGTTATATATATATAGTAGATATATATAGTATAATAGTATATAAATAATATAGGGCTAGATATATGGTATGGACATAAGAAGGGTATGTATATAGGTATACGGTATATTTATAGTATATATATATATAGTATAATATATATATATAATTATATACGATAGTATATATAGTGAGGTAGGTGTAGTAGTAGTGGGTGAGTGATGGGTAGACGTATAGGTAGTAGGTATGGGGATAGATGAGTAGTAGGTATTATATAATATATATAATATTATATATATATAATTATAGTATATATATAATATATAATATATATATATAATATATATAGTATATAATTAGCTATGCTCTAATGTTGATTTATTAGGGTTTACAAATATTGATTGAAAGAGAAGAGTCAGAGACAGGGTGAAAAAAACGAAAAGTAAGAAATAAAAAAGGTTTTTTAAATGCTTGTTTATAACGACTGTTTAGAAATGAAGAAAGTAACGGGCCTTGGGAAAAAGACCAACAGTCACGTATAATATATTAGTATTATAGTATATTATATATATATATAATAGTATATTATATAGTAATATATATATATGTATATATATATATACTAAGGGTATTAGTACTATATATATATAGATATATACTAAGTAATATAATAATAGATAATAATAGTATAAAATATAATAATAATAATAATAATATATGAATATAATAATAATATGAATAGATAATGAATAATAATAATAATAATAATAGATAAGAATAATAATAATAAATTTGAAAATTAAATTTTCAATTTTGAAATTCTTTTCTACTTTTAAAAAAAAACTTTGTTAAAAAAATATTACTGAAAGTACAAATATATAATATATATAATATATTATATATATGTATTATATAATATATAGTATATATATAATATATATACTATATATATATATAATATATAAAATATATATATATATATACGTATATATAGTATTTAATATATATCATATATAATATATAATAAAAAATTAAATAGTATATAGTATATATATATATATATATATATTCTTTTTTTTTATATAAATTTAGTGAATATATATAAAATATATAGATATTGGTAAAATCAATAATATCAATTTAAATATATATAGTATATAAATATATATAATATAATATATATTATATATATTATATAATTACTATAATTATAATATATATATATATTTATTATATCGTATATATGTATAGATATTATACTAATTTATTTTATACATATTATTATATATAGATTATATTATATATATATATATAATATATATTATACGATATATATATATATATATAAGTATAATAATATAATAAACAGATATATATATATATAATATATTTTATTTATATACTATATATTATATTAATATATAAATTATATAAATATAATATAATAATAATATAAATCAATTTTAGTTATGTTGTTAGATCAATAGTGAGCTAAGTAATTTTAAACCACACAATGATTATAACATATATAATATAGGAGACAGTCTTCTGATTTTGAAGGGCGTTAGCTTTCGATCTGTGCTGGATCCTCTGTCCGACGCAGTGAGTGAAGGACTAAAATTTTTTTTAATGTAATTAAATTCAATGAAAAGTGAAAAGTTTAAATTAATAAAAATTGGTAGGAAGAATAGAGTTAAACTATGTATGTTTCAGTAGATTTTTTTGAAAAAAAGGTGTGGTGATTAATAATTTGTTAAGTGTGATATCTATAGAGTATTCGCCTTGTAATTTGTTATAGTTTGGGAGATTTTTTATACAAAGTGATTCAATTAATTTGCGTTGTAGGGGGTCAAGTACCTGTATGATAGGTGTCATATAATTAAGGTTAATTTTGTGATTAAGTTGTGATCTGTGTAAAGTGAGGGCAGAATTTTCTGAATCATTTATGAGGTCTTGATTATGTTGTTTTTTACGTCTAGATATTATTTGTTCTCCAATGTAGACAAGAGTTAAGTTAAAAACAGGGATGTTGTACACACATTGGAGAGTTTTGGGAGTGTGTGTAGCGAGGTTTGCAAAATCGTTGAGAGAGAAGAGTATTAGGAAAGAGGTAAGTCTTAAGTAAAGATCTTATGATAGGTTGAGGACATGTGGAACAGGTGATTAAGAAACTATAGCATTGGGTGGTTAAATGATCAATGTGGGTTATAAAAATTATATGTTACTTTTTTTAATGGACGGGTCTCGAGTGGTTGGGTAGAATGAGAAGTTTGCTGAGGTAGTGAAGATGAGATTAAGTTCAGTTTGTAAGAAAGGGGGGAACATATACCGTAAAGCTCTAAGAAAAAGGGAAGAAGAATGCCAATTTTTGTTTGAGTAGTAGTGAAAGAAAAACCAAACTGTCCTGTACGCTTTCGACTATCTCTTTATACTCTCACCTTCTTCTGAAAACAATACAACCTAGCTAATCCTTTCCCTTCTTGAAAAAAACTAATATACCTCCACTCTTGAACATAACTTTTTCCACTTTCAACAATCTTTACTACAAACAAAACTTCTGGCTTTCTTTAGCATGGGTTCTCCCTTTGTCCCCGTTTTTCAGCACACTTGATTTATGGAGCTGATGGAGCACAATTTTATCCTTAAAACCACCTCTTCTCATCCAACACTACCTGGCTTCGCTATGTTGATGACATTTTGTCTCCATCCCCTAACCACTGACTCCATAATCATCCTAATTTGTAATTCACTCATACTACGTACTTAATATCAAAATTCACTATGGCAACTCTCTATTAACAAACTCTACCTTATATTCCGACCTTCGCTTATATTAGATTTAACCCGTGGTAAACCTACTTTAATCCCTCTTACACTCATTTGGTTTCTTTACTGTGAGTAGCGCGATACTAAAAAAATTTGGATTCTTTTCTTCCCTTTTTCTTAGAGCCTTACGTATATGTTCCCCCCCTTTCTTACAAACTGAACTTAATTACATCTTCATTGCCTTCAGCAAACTTTCTTACCCCAAACACATTATAACCTCCCTTAAAAAAGCCAAACATAAATTTTACAACCCAACCATTGATTTACCACCCAAATCCTTTTCTTATCTACCCGTCCCACATGTACCTTACACCTCTATCATAAGATCTTTACCTGAATCTTTAAGACTTACCTCTTCTAATATCTTCTCTCAAACGGATTTTCAAACCTCCTACACACACTCCCCAAAAACATCTCCCAATATGTGTGTACAAAATCCCCTGTTTTAACTGTACTCTTAGCTACATTGGAGAAACAAGACTTCATTAGGACGTAAAAAAACAACATAATTAACTCTTTCTACATTGGAGAAACAAATGACTTCATTGGACGTAAAAAACAACATAATCAAGAACTCATAAATGATTCACAAAATTCTGCCCTCACTTTACACAGATCACAACTTAATCACAAAATCAACCTTAATTATATGACACCTATCATACAGGTACTTGACCCCCTACAACGCAAATTAATTGAATCACTTTGTATAAAAAATCTCCCAAACTATAACAAATTACAAGGCGAATACTCTATAGATATCACACTTAACAAATTATTAATCACCACACCTTTTTTCAAAAAAATCTTAACTAAACATACATAAATTAACTTATCTTCCTACCAGTTTGATTTATTTAAACTTTTCACTTTCATTGATTTAATTTCTAAAAAAATTTAGTCTTCAACTCACTGCGTCAGACAGAGGATCCAGCACGGATCGAAAGCTAACGCCCTTCACACAGAATACTGTAATTACAGTGTAAATATATATGTAATAATCATTGTGTTTTTAAAATTACTTCAGGATATATATTCTATATATAATATATATTATATATATATATATATATATATAATATTATACTATATATATATATATATATATAATATATAATATATATATATATAATTATTATATATTATATATATAATAATATACAGTATATATATATATATATATATATATATATACTATATATATATATAATAACTATATATATATTATATATAAATATATATATAATATATATAATATATTATATATATATGTATATATATATAATAATATATATAATATATATATATATATATATATATATATATATATATTATATATAGATATATATATTATATATATATATTACTAATATATATATATAAATATATATATATATATATATATATATTAAATATTATATATAAATATATATATATATATAATACACTATATATATAAATATATTTATATATATATATAATATTAAGAAATAATATACATATATATATATATATATATCATAATATATAATATTATATAATAGTAATATATCCTAATATAATTAGTATATATATATATTATAATTATATATATATTATATATATATATATATATTGCTTGTCCACAACGTGTTCCTTATAATCTGAAATTCATTGCCTACCATCAGTGGGAATTATTGTTAAGTTAAATTGAGTGTAATACAAAATTTTCCTTCCTCTATTAATTAGGTCGGTACCGCATCGATTATTAAAGTTAAAAGCAAACCCTCTATCAAGCTTCCAGGTCCAAATCACTCAGGTGTGTTCGAGCCCATAGTGACAAGAATTAGACGATTAGACTATTTGGGTATGGTGTCATTAGAGAGAACGTAATTGTTATTGTTCAGAGAATGTTTTTGTTTATATACTATATAATATTATATATAAGTATATATTATATCATGTACGTATATATAGCTATGTATGCAATTATATAATTATATATATAGAATAATATATTATAGTTATTTAATATATACTATATTATATAGTATAATAATATATATATATATATATTTACAGTATATATATAATTTCGTAGTAACATAATGAATTTTTAGGTACAATAAATAATTATGCTCTGATTATGGTGTATGTAAGAAATTATTTCAATACTTTGAATAGTTAGTTAGGCTATAGGACAATCAAAATGGCTGGCTGGTAAAGAAAGGTTTTGTAACCCATTGGTGAACGAAATTACCTCGTATATTAAATATATACTTTTATAATTATTATTTTTTATTATTTTTATATATGCTATTGTTTTTAATATATTATATATTTTCATCTTATTTTATTTTTAAGAGAGAGAGAGAAGAGGAGTAGAGTAGAGAAGAGACAGAAAGAAGAAAAACGAAGGGATGTAAAAGGGATAGAGGGAGATAGAAGACGAGAGAGAGAGAGAGAGAGAGAGAGAGAGAGAGAGAGAGAGAGAAACTACGATGACGATGTGTGCAATAAAATGGGCAATAATACTTTTCAAAATTTTCCATCGGATGACTACACCTGAATCAATTTCAAAATAAAATATGGAATAATAAATCATTTTGTTTACCATAATCGGATCTTGTCAATTATGCGTGAGTGAGTTTTATCCATATCGATTGAATGGATCCGAACACATTTTTATTTGATAAAAGTCAAAATAAAACGTTACTGTAATAAAAGAGCTTCACACCTTTAAAAATATTTTAAAAAAACAAGTCCTAATTATTTATTTAAATCCATGTAACCTAACGTAACTTAACCTAACCCAACCTAACCAACTTATATTAGTGTATAATTTATTCACTTTCCATTGTTTCAATAAACAAACTCACAACTAAACATCTGTAATAAACTTATATAAATGTAGGAAAAAAAGTTCAAACTTTTTTCGTTAAGCGCGCTGTTGTATATTTTGTACGAAAACGTAATTATGAAAAGAAATTTGACTTCGGCTACATTAGTGACAGATAATTGACAAGCCTCCCATAATCTCACTTTTTATAGCAATTATTATGAAGACGAAGCAGCTACGGCTTAAAAAAAAAATAATAATAATAATTATATCTCCAATGTCACTACATAAATTAGGAAATCTGTTTTAATTGAATTTCAGACAAATGAATATACTTGTGTACGCATATTAGTATTATTTCATTTCACTTAATAGCTTTGATGGCTATAATGACAATTAACTGATTATTATGGCGGAACTGAATCCCTCTTCGACCAATATATATATATATATATAATATATAAGATATAATATATATATATATATATAATATCTATATAATATATTAATAATTATATACGTATATATATATATAATTATTATATATATAATATCATTATATATAGTATATTTGGGTGTGTGTGCTGGTCAACAATGGTTATGGTGATTTTATTTCAGTTTTTTACCTATATGATGACAGTCCGAGATGGGATTTTTTTTGCACTAAACATACATAAAAATTAGCGATGGAGAAAGGTTACATATGGTTGAAGTAAAATATGAATTTGTTTCGCCAATATCAATAAGATATGTGAATTGCGTTGTCTAAGTATCTCACTAAAAAATTGTGTTGTTGTTGGTTAGTTTCATTTATTTATTTCATAGTGATATAGCCGCCATGGTTCCCAATACTTTTTTTAGTGCGCGAATACCCCAAGAATAAAAAATTAATTCCATG
>JABUQX010110145.1:0-5000 GCA_015478945.1 Trachelipus rathkii | reverse complement strand
ACTCCTCATATATATAAAGAAACTTATAATATATTTTTGCTGCGATACTCTCTTCTTATAGATCGTAGAAGCCGAGTGACAAATTAATCCAATAAATCACTTTTTCTCCTGGCCAAGCCCTATTCACACCCATTTGGTGATTAAAATTAACCACCCCGACAGACCCTTCCTTTCCTGCATTAAATTGATAAGAACAAGGGGTTATCATGATATATCAATAAATATTAATAAAATCAAAAATTACAGGCTTATATTAAGTCACATAGGGTTCCCCTAATCATCTCTTAATATATACAATATACCTATTATATCAAAATATATATTATATATAAGTATAAATATTATATATATATATATATTACTTTATATAGAACTAATTATATAATAACATATAGATAATATTATATGAACTTACATTACGATAATATATATCATTTCACGGTTATCACTACGGCTCACCGCCCTAAAGGGCGAGCAGCTTTTATCTCATTTACTCCAATATACACGTATACTTTTTCCTCTCCGCCGGGAGCCGATGCTTTTTGATCACATCTCGGTGTTCGTGGCCTACCCTGAACGAACACAATAATATGACTTATGCCAGTTCCTAGGAGATTCTCTGTAATATTTAATTTTACCTTTCTGTTACTAATGCATTGTGAGTGAGAATTAACCATGTTGTATTACTCGACTAATATTTCCACATCTGACTACGAAGCACAACATAGACAACATATACAATTCATAGCAACCTCTATATACAACATAAATCTCTTTCTCATCTCTCTACTCTTACTTCTACAACTCTCTCTCATCATCTCTCTTCTTCTTCTACTCCTCATGCTTCTAGCTAGAAAACAAGTCTCTGCCTCCATTCGGGTGAAGAGAATCCACGTCCACTGTGAATTAGAATTTATAAAACGTTGAACTGAAGCCAGGACTTGCTATCATAGTACCTATGATAATCTTATTGCATTTCAAATGTACTTGGGTTAGGAGAATACATAAAACCAATTTCCCACTGACCTGATTTCAAAACCCTTACCTCGAGTAGGCAAAATGAACCATCACCCATAATCCAATTCGAGTAAAGAGAGTAAGGTTAGGGTTCCCACCAACAGCACCCCGTATGAAATTTACAATAGAACTTGGTGGCAACTAACAACCATTATATATATATTATATATATATTCTCATATATATAAACTAAACAACATACCTATGTAGCTTCTGTGACCTCTACTATCTATAATATATATATATATATTATATTTCACTTTTATTAGACAATATGACTCTTCATTATTTCTATATATAGATGGATATCCATATTATTATAACTTTATATAAAGGAGAGCCAGAGAGAGGACAAGAAAACAGTCCTGGTACAATTTGTCGTGTTTACAAGAGGACGAGAGAGAAGAAGAGAGAGACCGATGACGAGAGCTGAAGACGAGAGTAAGAGAAGACGACGAGACGCCTAGAACTAAGATCAGCAGACGGAAGTACTGGAGTTTGATGGACGCAGACGAGAGAGACGTAGAGAGAGATGACGAGACGAGAGAGAGAGAGAACGTAAAAATAACCCTGAAAATAGTTATGAAATTTATATTACGACAAGAGCTCCGATTTTGCGATGAAACTTTGAATATTGCGAAATTTCTTTGTTAACTGATGCTTCCATAATGACAACCGAAATGGTGGAGTGCGTCTAAAATGACGCCTCTCCGAAATAACTAGACCGTCCCTGAAATTTGCAACTTTTGATACTTTTGTCCACATAACAATAAAATTAAATTTACACATCATTGTCTTCCAAGAGTTTATATAGCTGACTAGATTTACCTTATTTTTGTATACTTTTTTTCCTCTTGCACTCCTCTCGGTCAGGCAGGTTTTGAGATGCCTGAGCGTGCCATGCAACCAGATTTTTTTTTTTTACATTTTTCCTTTTTTTTCCAGATCCATTCTGTCTAAGAATTTCATGCCAAGTTTCATTGATACACTCCCAAACCGTCCGTGTAGTGATAAATTTTGACTAAATACACGAGGTTCCCAGATATATAAAAATTTATATATATATATAATAAAATACTTGAGTTAGTCCATTAAATTATAAATATAAGGTATACTAAATAGTGAATATATTATATAAATTTATTATATATAATAATACTCGATATATATAATAAATAGTAATATATACATCGTATTATAGTGTATATATACTAATTAATGAATAACAACTATATTAGAGAAAAACACCACAATATTATCCATTCACAATCTTCTTTTTATTTTTTATTGCTGTACTACTTTCGATGCACTTGCTGAGGCCCTTGTGGTCATAATGGGAGGGAAGGGAGGGTATTAATATTTTATTTGCAAATGAATTGTTTATATAAATTGCACCTTTCTTTAAGCACCTTTTCTTAGCCGATTCGGTAATAGAAAAGGTATTTCCGCTGTTTTTATAGCAAAGGAATTTTCTCTGTTCTCATCACTAAAAGGTCTTAAATGCAATAGTTGTTGTTTAAATTAAACCCCATTCTCTCACGTCTCTCAGAATCTGAGAGTGAGGTCATCGCCTTATTCACCAAGATTATAAAACTTTTCCTTAGCTAACCAGAAGCCCGAAAGGATTCCTTCACCTCCCAGGGCCAGTAGCATGCCAACTTCGACTATCGTTGCATCTTACTCCAAGCAGTGTGCCTTTATTTTGTGAATTGTGTACACCATGTTCTATTTCTTTATAATTAAAGCAGAATATTAACTTTTTTAAAGTTTTTATTAATTAATCTGCATTTGGGTGTAAATCTAATTGCATGTTTAAATAATAGTGTATCTTGCTTTTAATATAAATCGTAGTCGTGCTTTATAATCGGAGTCAACCTGAACTAAGTCGTGTGTCAGTAAGAACCAGAGTGTATATAGAACTCAAGTAAGTCCTTTATCTTTTGTTTTTTTTACACACTAGTTGAATAATTGTAATTGTGAAGATACAAACATTCTTCCACTGTCATATTAGAGTAGCTTTGGAATTTGAAAGTACATGAGACGTACTGTCCTTTCTTTTTTTTTTTCTCCTGAGCTAGCTTTACCTCTTTTTTTCTTTAAGGCGTCTCAAAAATTTTCTGTCTGTTTTTGAGATGGGATCTCCATCTTGTAATTGGAATGATATACATATAGGTATTGATATTTCGTACACACGTGCATGCGTACCAAGGGTTCCTATTAAAAGATAGAGGGAGCAGAGGAATCTTTCTTTTTCACACTACAAACTCATATTTTTACAATCATATCATTTTTGTAAAGCGACATTATTATTATTTTTATTTATTAATTTGGTGTCTATCTGTTTGCGATTTTAACAGCGGGAAAGGTCACGCCTGTTACAAATCGCAATACAGACGGGCAGATATTTGAAAAGTACCCCTTTTCCTACATTCATAAGAAAAGGGGGATTAAGAAATAGAGAGAGGAAGAGGAACTTCGCTAATATTTTACTACCCTTATTCACTTACTCTTCAAACTATCCCCCCCCCCCCTCATTCTATCGAAACAAAAAAAAAAAGTAACTTTCGAAATTATTGCTATTTATAATTTATTTAAATTACTATTTTTATTTATTAATATAAAATTACTGAATTCTTTTTATTATTTCCAATTTTTAAAATATTTTGCTTTAATATTATTATTTATATATATTTTACAATACAGTATAATTGATTTCAATTGAAACAGATAAAATTATGATTTATTTGTATCAATTGAAACATAAAAATAATTTATTATTATAGAATTATATTTCAAATTCCTAAATAAGAAATATTTCTTTATTTGGTTGAGTTGAACAAACATTTGATTATTTTATTTATTTATTTTATTCTATTTAATTAATTTATATATTATTAATATTTTAATTATTTATTATTATATATTATTTATTATATATATTATTAATTATATTATTATTATTTATTATATTAATTTTTATATATTTATATATATATAAGGATTTTCATCAATGAATATAAATATCTCAATAATTTATTAACACTGAAAATGGTAATAATAACATTTAAATGTAATTAATGATAGCTATATAAGATTCTAACAATTTGAAAGAATATTATAAAATCGCATAAGGGTTTGTTGTAATAAATAATCCTGATTATTATATAATTAATAATCTTTATACTTTTGTAATACTCTAATAATTTAATAAATTTGATTATATGTGATTATTATTATTATTATATTGTGTTAGAATTTCATCTCATTTAGAATTTGTTAGAAACTTCCTGTGTGAGAGTATTTCTGCATATGATAGAAATAATTATAGAATAAAAAAAAAAACAATAAATATACAATAACTGACCCTCAAAACCAATTAATAAGCAATAAATAAATAAATAAACTATAAAATAAATATCGTGTGACTTGGATTACGTTTATTACTATTCTTGCATTAGTTATCAATTTCAATATACGTACATATTACACATAATGAAATATAATAAATAAGAATTTATATACTATATGAAAATAATATGCAATATAATTAAATTTATATATATTAAATTACATTCTGTTGCTAGTATCGTAATTACTTAATTGGTGCTCATTGTGTATATTCCTAGTGTAAAGGTATCTAACATAATAATTAATATATACAATTTAAATAATTCAATGAATAATAATTAAATAATTAATAAATAATAATTAAATTCTTACTTTTGATGTACAACAATATAATTAAATTGATTCAATTATATAAAATAATAAATAATATATAATAATTATAATAATACATATATAATAGCTAATAAGTAATATATAATAATATATAATATATAATTAATAATAATTAGTAAATAATAAAAATTAATAATTATTAAATAATAATAAATTAATTCAAATTAAATAATACATATTAAATAGATATTAAATTATTAATAATAATATATAATTAATAATAATAATAAATTATAATATAA
>JABUQX010110144.1:0-54427 GCA_015478945.1 Trachelipus rathkii | reverse complement strand
CACTGTACTTGTTCAGTCGTTTGGTGTTAACCGTTTCGCGTTTATGTGAAAACGCGCTTTCGCGTTTTCGTGCGCCGCTTCAATATATATAAATATACTTCTTTTTCTTTCTTCATCTGCGCTTTTTTTTCCCCAAGATTAGGAGTAAGGTGCGTTACATGCATCGGAAAAAAGAAAAAGCAGTGGAAGAGTACGTATGTAAAAGTCGAGAAAAGAAAGCCCAATATGCCGCCCCTCTCTATGCTCTGTACTTAATAACTGTGCAGTAGAAAATCACCTAGAGCTTCACCGGACCACGGACGGATCCTCACTATAGTAAATCTGGTCAAGTGTATATGGTTCATTCATTAAAGCTAGGTGGGCTACAACCCATACCCCCTTACAACACCTCGCCAAATTCTCCTCCTATCATGCACCTTTCTTTTCGCCTCAGCCAAAACTCACGTTTCTCTCCTGCAAACATTCCTTTACTGACTCAATCCACTTTTTCTTTCGGATCTCCTAACCGTTGGTTTAACAAACGCTACTATACATCCACACTTCAACAACCGACTATCATTCATCCTTTCCATGACCAAACCATCTCAGACATACTTGCATTTATTCTCTAATTTTACCCCTTTTCTTCACACCCCACAACTCTATAGCTTTCATTCCTCATTTTAACAATTCTTCTCACACCTAGCACACCCATAAGATTGTCCATCTGAATACGTGTGAACTTTATTTCTATGCTTCTTATTCCAGACCATAGTCTCACTACTACACATTAACACACTCTACATCACATGCCCTCATGCAAGATCCCTAGCGCCACTCTAGAAATATACAATATATATATATATATATATATATATATATATATATATATATATAAATATATATATATATATATATATACTATAACATATATATATATATATATATATATATATATATATATATATATATATATATATATATATAATTTCCAGTAGTTCAGCAATGAAGGAAGAACTTGATGCTTTGAGGAAGTTTTGGTATCAATGAAAACAACGAAAATCTGGCAAGAAATTCTCTCTTATGAAAATTTGACCCCTATTAGCAGCATCTATGGAGAGCAGGTTGAGTGTTATTTTTGTTATTTTATTATTATTTTACTAGAAATTTTGGGCAAAAGTTTGGTAAAGGTAAGATAATAGAAGGTTAACAAGAGAAATTTAAATGAAATGATTTTTATCAGTTATAAATGTACTTTGAGTTTGCAGCCAAATACCATTACCATTATAGCAGAAATTTTTTGCTTGTTTTATCAACTCTATTCAGAAATGTTTACCAAAAACAGCGTTATTTTTGTTCTTTTGATATTGTTTGGAAGAGGATAAGGTAACTATTTATAAATAGCAATAAATGATAGTTTAACTTGATACCATATGAGAAATAGACTAAAGTATTACCTTGTTTACCAAAAAAGTCGTCAAAAAGTAATAGTCTATTTTACTAAACAAACACCATTAATTAAATTTGCCCATAAATCACACTGCAATTATACTATTATCCACACATGCACATTCAAATATTTGGCAGTTTCCTTGATTTGTTGTAATTGATAAACTTTATAAATAACTTTTATAATGGTGAACTTATAACATAAAAATAATTGTGGAAAAAGGCGCTCCTATACAAAACCCTGTAAATAAAAGAAATAACATTATTAATACATAAGAAAGAAAATATAACTCTATTTCACTAGTCTACTCTAATCAAAACAATCTCTATTGTTCTGAACCATTACACTTACCTGAATTCCCATCCTTTGAACTCTTGAATTTCTTCTTTTAGGAAATCATCTTCTTTAAATCTTCCCCCGTCTACACCGGAAAGAAGAGAACAAAGATCAATTTAAATCACCTAACATTTTTACTTAAACAAATATATATATATATATATATATATATATATATATATATATATATATATATATATATATATATATATATATACTATATATATATATATATATATATATATATATATATATATATATATATATATATATATATATATATTCTTCTTCTTCTTCATCTTCCTCTTTGCCTGGGTGGGTAAGGTGCGCTAGAAGCATCGGAAAGAAAAGCGGTAGGAGAACATGACAAACGTCGAAAAGAAAAGCCCAACCTTACCGCCTCTGTACCATTAATGGTAGAAGGAGCTCGTCTGAACAGAAAATCACCCTAAACATCCATGGGACCACTGACAGACCCTCACTATGGTAAATCGTCAATGTAAGGGTTCATCCTTGCTTTAGGTGGGCCACAACCATGCCCCATACAAAACCCCCCCATTCTCTCCTATTATGCACCTTTATTCTCGCCTCTGCCAGCTTCACATTTCTCTCCTTCAGACATTCGTTACCGACTCAATCCACTTTCTCTTCAATCTCTCCCAGCGGTCGGTTCCCAACACACTCTCACTATAAACATCCGCTTAACCAGCCGACTTTCATTCATCTAACCATGACCAAACCATCTCAACATACTTTCATTTATTCTCTCATTTACCACACTGCTTCACACATAGGGTTAACAAGTTTATATTCCTCATTTTATTAATTCTTTTCACACTAGCTCTCCCCTAAGATTGTCCATCTGAACACGTTGAACTTTAGTCTATACTTCTTGTTCCAGACCATGGTCTCACTACCATACAATAACACAGGTAACAACAGCATACCCTCATGTAAGACTCTAGCGCACTCAAGGACTTGGGTCCTTGACATTCCTACAACGATTTAATTGCACTAAGCGGCTTCCTGCCATTCACGACTTTCCTACACTCACCATCGTCAGTTTCCAGCCTTACTCACATCAACACATACCTAAATATTTAAACATAGACACTTGTTTGCTCTTCATCTAACATAACTTCACACTGGGGGACTAATCCTCCACTCCCACAAGAAAAGCCCCATAACCTTACTCTTGTATCTACGTTTGCCACTTTCAAACCCTCTTTTTACACACCCTGCAAACCCCTCTACCAATCTCTCAAACTCTCTTCAGATTCCTTTTCTACAGAACTAATCATCCGCAAATAATAAGGGTGGGATATGCTTCACTCATCTCCATTCTCCACCATTTAACACCATTTCCTGCCATCCCCCACCTCTAATTCTTTCACCACTCCTCCCGCATATACAAATTAAATAACCAAGGAGACATAACGCAACCCTGTCTTACTCCGCTTTGTTAACCCTAAACCAATCACCATTGACACCATTTATTCCTACACACGCTTCTATCGTCATACATACTTTTGATTCCTAATTCAGAAGCCTACCAACAACACCGTAACTAACACCTGCCATAACGCTTCCCTACTGAACTCTATCATACGCCTGTTTACCAAATCATAAAACCTAAATACAATTTATTCTTCTTCTCTCCTGTTTTCTCAATCTGTTTGTTTCAATGTAAAGATTTGATCCACACATCCTCTACCACTCTAAACGCACCTTGTTCTTCTCACATATCAGTCCTTCAGTCACTCGACGCACTCTTTCAGCCAAAATACCACAACATATATCTTCCTACAACACTCAATAAGCATTCCTATAATTTCTGCAACAGTTCCTTTCTCCACCATATATACAAAGTGCTATTACCACTCTCCTCCAATCCTTTGGAACTACCCTCCATATAAGCTTTATTACACAACTTCCAAATCCAATCAATCACCGTCTCTCGTCCCCGTTCTTGATCATTTCACCAGTAATTTCATCTATACCTACCAGATTTACCATTTCTCAACTTTCTCACTCTAGCCATTACCTCCTCCTTACTAATATAATGTCCCAAAATACCTATTCCTTCTTGCACCATCATTCACCACATTCTATCACCTCTTCATTACTGTTAATATTGTGGAGATTTTCGAAGTGTTTTCCACACTTCTCTCACACCTACTTCATCATCAGTTACCAGCATAAATGTCTATTCATTATTATAAGCAGGTTCCCCTTATTCCAATTCTTAACCTTTCGCGCCATTTCAAGAAACCCTTCCTTTTCTAATTAAAAGTGGACATTCAACGCATTCGGCAGTTCAATCTGTCTTGTTAGGTCTGCCGGAAAACCATAAGTATCATATAATTCAAAAGCATCTTTGCCACTAATCTCGCTGGCTTTTAGTACATTCAACCACAATTCTTTTTACCTTTAACCGCTTTCATCACCTCTTCATTCCACCATTCCTGTTAACATTCTTACTTCCCTACTTTAGCTAGTGCATCCACATACTTCCTTTGCTTCCTAACAATTGCTTCCTTCATTTGCCCCCAGATTTGTTCAGTATCCACTTGTTCACATTCAACCGTTTGCGAGCGCTCTTACATATTTATCCTTATTGTCTTGCTCACTTAACTTTACTCACTCTTAATTTTACCTAATTCCTTTCGTATCACCTTCCTCTCCAAACCAGCCCCATCGCCATATTATAGGAGCAATAAAATGATCCGATAATGGTCTAAAACTAACTGCCTGCTTCAACTCATGGCACAAAATCTATTTCTTATAACTTACCTAATCAATCATACTTTTCACTTCGATGCCATCTCTACCTACATAACTCTAGTATACTTATGGATACTCTTGTGTTTAAAGAAAAGTATTACTTACATACATACCTCTCTCTTCACAGAAATCCAATCACCTTCCTACCATTCTCTGTTTTTCCTGACACCCCCAAAACCACCTGTTATACCATCTATTTTTGATCCTCACCTATCAAGCCACCATTGGGTCCCCCAATTATCAATCTGAGCTCCTACTCACCCCATCCAGAACATCAATTCAGATTGTATCAAAATCATTACTCTCTTTCTAACGTTTCCCTCAGATGGATATACATACAATACATACCCGGCCTTTATATATATATATATATATATATATATATACCAACATATATATATATATATATATATATATATATATATATATATATATATATATATATGCTACTATATATATATATATATATCTTAACTATGCTGCTATGTATTCATAAGTCTACTAGAGTTGGTGTAGGTAGAGATGAGGTATCAGTAAAAATTATGATTGATTTTGTGTTTGGTGAAAGATGTTGAAGTATGTGTTGGATGTTAAATCCAGGGAGGGGTTTAGAATGGGATTATCGGATCATTATGTTGTTCTATGTAAAAAGTGCAGTTAAAGTGGGGGCTTGGTGGAAGGAAGGTGATCATAGAAAAGAAAGTAGGTAAAATTAGAGTGAAAGTTAAATGAACAAGACCATAATAAAGATAGTGTGTAAGAGCGCTCTTCATTAAAACGTTGAATTGTGAACAAGTTGATACTGAAAAAATCTGCAAATGAGGGAAGCAGTTGTTAGTAGTGCAAGAGAGTATGTGGATGTGGTAGAAAGTAAGAATGTTAACAATGAATGGTGGAATGAAGAGGTGATTAACTTAGCGGTTAAAGGTAAAAAAAGAAGCGTGGTTGAATATTAAAAGCAAATGATGAAGTCTCAAAGAAAGATGCTGAATTCTCTGGAGAACATACTCAGGTGCATACATGAG
Organism: Trachelipus rathkii; assembly: GCA_015478945.1. Taxonomy (NCBI): domain Eukaryota; kingdom Metazoa; phylum Arthropoda; class Malacostraca; order Isopoda; family Trachelipodidae; genus Trachelipus; species Trachelipus rathkii. Next base: position 48,853 of record JABUQX010110144.1, on the reverse strand, counting down.
AATCAAGTCATAGAACGTTTGGAAGGAGGATGAAGATATAGGGACTTCAGGGAATAGGAAGCTATTCTGGAAGGAAGCGCGAAGGTTAAGAAATGAGAATAAAGGGAATCTGCCTAGAATAATGAATAGGTGGTGCTGTAACTGGTATGAAATGGATGTGGGGGAGTGTGGAAAGACACTTTGAAAATCTGTATAATATTGGCAGTAATGAAGAAGAGGTGATAGTGAATGTGTGTGGGTTTGATGGTGCAAGAAGGAATAGGTATTTTGGGGATGAGGTTATTAGCAGGGTTGCACTGGGCAACTGCCCGGGGAAGGCTGCCCACCTACCCACAGGCTGGGCTTTTTATACCGAAACCGGAGGCAGAAAATGAGCGGGTTTATAAAAAAAATTATAGCATATACATTGATATAATTATTAAGAACTGAGATAAAAAAGAACAGAATTATTACATATATTTACTGTAATTACAATATTATGGAAAGAAATGTTTGGTTTTTAAAATATTAACTATATCAAATTTATTAATAGTCACTTGAAGTCTTGAACACAAAAGAAAATTTAGGTACATAATTATTATATACTTTGAAAGAAAACTTAATCATTAGTACAATAAAATGTAATTGCAACTTAATCATTAGTACAATAAAATGTAATTGCAATATTGTGAAACTGAAAAATGGGCTTTCAAAGATAAAAAAACAAAACTTTTAAACTTAATTATCAATTTAATTAATTTAATTTAATTAATTAACCTTTTATAAAAAAAATAACTATTTTGATTTAATTAATAAGCATTTGGAAATGATGCACTTTTTAAAAAATTATATATAACTTTATATTTATTTAAGTAACAAACCGAGAAAAAAAAATTGCATATTAGGCCCTATATATAGTAGCTAATAGCTATAAGCCTATATAGAATATAGTATTAACTATTAAGTAAATTTAAGTTTCTTGGTCTACCATTGACTACCAATCATCACTTTTTGTATCTTTTAGCAATCTATGGCACATTACAAGTTTTTCTGCCCTTTCATTCCCTAACCTATTTCTAAGCTTCGTTTGGATCATCCCAAAATTTGAAAATATTCGTTCAATCGAAGCTGAGCTGGCTGGAAGAGATGATATCATTATCATTAATTGGCAAAATTCGTTTGTAATTAATTTGTTACTTTTTGAAATTTTTTTGCTAATTATGCGCCACCATTTGGCAGGTTCCAGATTGTTTGTCATATTTTCTTTTAACATAAACTTGGGATATTCTCCCTCATCCTCAATGGATAACAATAGTAATGGGGCAATATAAGATGGATTTATATTCCCAATCCATTCAGATATTCTTTCATTTTGTTCTTGTGTAAGGTCAACTCCTTTATATTTTGGGTGGGCTTGATAAGCAGCAAGATGAAGAGGCGTTATACATTGGTCAAATCTTTTTTTAATTATTTGTAAGTAAGGTTGTAGCTCTGAAGCATTTATTAAATCCATCCATACATGAACAACATCTCCCAAAGTGCAGTCATCCCTCTGCATAGTATTCAGAGCAATGGAAACTCTTTTCAGTTGTTTTTGAAGATTTAAAGATTCCATGTAAATGCCTGAATTTTTTATAATAGCTTTTATATTTCTGTCAATCTGAAGCTCGTGCTCCATGACAATTTCCAAGTATTTTTGATAATTTTTTAGGTACGTATCTCAATACAGGCATCACGACACCAGTTATTGTTGGTATCATATAGTAGCAATATATTTAAAAAAAAGTAAAAAAATTCCAAAACTGACTATTATTGTAAAACAGAAAGGTCTTATATAATATATATATATATATATATATATATATATATATATATATATACATATATATATATATATATACAATATATATATATATATATATATACTATATATATATATATATATATATATATATATATATATATATATATATATATAAAACAACTATAAAAAACCATCATGCATGTAATAAAAAAATATTACAGCTACAAGGAAAGCGTATGTTTGGTTTCTTGTAAAGAATTTCCATTGATAAAAAACAAAATTTTTACTTTAATATTTATTAATAACACCGGCTTAAATATTAGTATAATCTTTGGTCTAGCAAAGTAAAGCTCTAATCAACCTCGCAGCAAACGCTCTCTTCAACCTTCCATTTCTGCATTACTTCACGACAGCAAGAGTTGCCAAATATTGTTTTCAAATTATATCGGAAAATGTTGGTACTCACTGTTTATACCCAGGAGGGTTCGAGCCAACGGAGGGACGAATATGTTACCCACGTCGTCCCGTAGAGAGGAAAGAGTAATGATAAAGTTACTAGATTTACTGGAAATATATATATATATATATATATATATCATATACTCTTCTCTATAACCTCATATATACCATATATATATATATATATATATATACCATAATATGTACGTCATTGATATATCTATATATATGCTATACTGTACCATATATATATATATAACCATGTATATATATATCTTAATATATATATATATATATATATATATATATATATATAATATATATATCATATCTGCCTCTCTTTATATATATATATATGTGTATGATTTCTGCACGGAACATATATATTATAAATTTAAAATTTTTATAAAATCTATTTTATTCCATTTGCCCGCCCTTTACAGCCATTGCTTTAAAAAACCCTGTTTTTAAATAAAACCCGGGTGGGCTGGGCAATTTTAAAAAAACCCTGGGTTTTTTGCAACCCTGGTTATTAATAAGGAGGAGGTAATGGGTAGGGTGAGAAAGTTGAAGAATGGTAAATCTGCAGGTATATAGATGAAATTACTGTTGAAATGATCAGAACGAAGGCGAGATCGTGATTGATTGGATTTGGAAAGTTGTGTAATACAAAGCGTTTATGGAGGTATAGTTCAAGAGTTGGAAGGCGGTATCATACCACCATATGGTCAGTAAGGGAGAAAGAGAACTATGCGAGAAATTATAGAATGAGTTTAGGTGTTTGGCAGGGAAGGTATATGCTGGTATTTTGGTCGAAAGAGTGCGTCGAGTGACTGAAGGACTGATTGGTGAAGAACAAGGTGCGTTTAGGAGTGGTAGAGGTTGTGTGGATCAAATCTTTACATTGAAACAAATGAGGGAGAAGAAGAATAAATGTATTTAGGTTTTATGGATTTGCAACAGGCGTATGTTGATTATTGGGAGGCTTTATGTGGAGTGTTAGTGATCATCATTAGGTGTTTACCATGTGGGCTTCTGTTTGGAATCAAAAGTATGTATGACAGATAGTGAAAGCGTAGTGTAAGAATAAATATTGTCAATGGTGATTGGTTTAGGATTATTAGCGGAGTGAGACAGGGTTTGTGTGTCTCACTTGGATTGTTAATTTGTATGGATGGGGTTATGAAAGTTTCGAGGTGGGATGGCAGGAAATGGTTTTAGAATGATGGAGAGTGGAAGAGTGGAGGGTGCCCTATATGCGGATGATTTGGTTCTGTGTGGCGAATCTGAGGAGTTTGAGAGGACGGAGGGGGTGGTCTTGGCAGGGTGTGTAAAGGATGGGTTTGTAGATAAGGAGTAAGGTTATGTGGATGGACAGTCCTCAGTGTGAGAGTTATATTAGATGTTGAGCAGCTGGAACAAGTGTCTGAGTTTAAATATTTAAGGTTTATGTGGGCGTTGGAAAAGGGGACGGATGATGCAGTGTAGTAGGAAAGTTGCTGGTGCAATTAAATCGTTGGTGAGAATGTAAAGGGACTTAGTCTTCATTGAGTGCCCTAGGGTCTTACATGAGGGTGTGTTATTACCTGTGTGGCCCATAGTGAGAGTGAGACTATGGTCTGGAATAGGAAGTTATAGATCTAAGTTCAATGTGTTCAGATGGACAATCTTAGGGGCATGCTAGGGGTGAGAAGAATTTGATAAAATTGAGAATGAACATATTAGAGAGTTGTGTGTGAAAGAAAAGAGTAAGAAAACAGAATCAGATAAATTATGTCATTGGGAATGGTTTAGTCGCGGGAAAGGTGAATGATCGTCAGTTGATTTGGCAGGATTATGCGTGGCCGAGTGTGAGATGCTGGACCGACTGGCTGGGAGACCGATAGAAAGTAGTTGAGTCGGTGGAGACCAGATGTCTGAAGGGAGAGAAAAAGGAGGTTTGGCAGAATGAGAATAAAGGTGCATAATAAGGTGAATGGCGGGGTTTTGGCCCCACCTGGGCCAAGGTATGAACCCTACCAGTGACGATTTACCATAGTGAGGTCTTGCGGTCCCATGAAGCTCTAAGAAGATTAGTTTTCTGTCGGTTCTCCTTTAATTAATGTGTTACAGGGGCGGTAGGCCTGAACTCCTTTCGAATTTTGTCTATATTCTTCTACTGCTTTTCTTTCCGATGCATGTTACGCACCTTACCCCCAGTCTTGGGACAAAAGAAGTGTTAGGTATATAAATAAAAAAGGAAATATATATACATATATATATATATATATATATATATATATATATTTATATATATATATATTTATATATATATATATATATATATATATATATATATATATATATATATATATATATATATATATATATATATATATATATATATATATATATATATATATATATATACCAACAGTGTTAGTAATATATGGTGTTGGTGGTTGGCTTCTGAATGGGATCAAAAATATGTATGATGATAGTGAAGTGTGTGCAAGAATAAATGGTGTAAAAGTGATTTGAACATGTGCAGAGTGAAGGCTGGGGATGTGTTTATATTCCTTAGGTTATTCATTTGTATATGGATTATGAGTTATATAAAGAATTAGAGATGGGTGGCAGGAAATGGTGTTAGAATGATGAAGATGAGTGGAGGGTTTCTAACTGTATATGCGGATGATTTAGTTTGTGGTGATCTGAAGAGAGTTTGAGATTGAAGGTAGAGAGATTTGGCAGAGTGCAGAGGAGGGGTTAGAAAGTAAACATACATAGAATAAGGTTATGTGGACAATTTGGCGAGAGTGAAGACAGTCCTCTGACATGAGACTATCATTAGATGGTGAGCTTAGTTGGAACAAGTGTCTTGAGTTTAAACATTTAGGATATATGTTGGATATGAAAAGGAACAGATAATGCAAGTATAGTAGGAAAGTTGTGGATGGTAGGAAAGATGGCTGGTGCAATTAAATTTTGGTGGATGTAAAAACGGGGGTGAAAAGCAAGTTTGTGTGTGAAAAGAATTGGTCTGGAAAATGAGGAATAGGCGTGTGTGGGGGTATAATGGTGGGAAAAGAAAGGGGTAAATGAAATAAATGAAAGTATGTTAGAGATGGTTTGGTCATGGGAAATTCTGGAATGACAGTGGTTTAGTTAAGCGGATGTCCACACTGTGGTGGGAGTGTTAACACAGTAAATTGGCCAGGCTGGGACCCCAGAAAAGTGATTTAGTCAGGAAGCAGAATGTCTTAAGGAGAGAAAATGAGAGTTTCGCAGAAACGAATAAGAAACATAATAGGAGTGAATATGTAGAGGTTTGTGAGAAGGGGTATGATTCAGTGGCTCACCTGGGCCAGAGGATGGACCCTACACTTGACGATATGCCATGGTGAGTCGCGGTCCCCGTGAAGCTCTAGGGTGGATTTTCCTGACTGCGACGGTCTCACTAATAGGTATTGAGGAGGCGGTAAGGCTGGTCTTTTCGACTTGTGCTATATTCTTCTACTACTTTTCTTTTCCGATGCTTATCACGCACCTTACCCCCACGTCTTGGGGAGAAAGAGGAGAGATAAAAGATATATATATATATATATATATATATATATATATATATATATATATATATATATATATATATATATATATATATATATATATATATATATATATATATATATATATCTGCTATATATATATTATCATGTACCTTTAACCCCAAGACTCGGTAAGGTACGTGAGCAGCTCTCACTGAAACAGAAAGAAGTGTAGGGAATATGACACAAGTCGAAAAGAAAGCCCAGCTTTACCTCCATCTTTACCTCCTTGTCGGAACTGCGACGGACCCTTCCTATGACATCTCGTCAGTGTGGGGTTCGTCCCTTGACCCAGGTGGGCCACAACCATACCCTCTCATCAGACTGACTCAACCCAGTTTCGATACCCCCAAAGTATGTAAACCAGCTGCAGCCACACCAAATATACAAACTCAAAGACGGGGAATAAAAATTTATAGCTCCCAGCAAAACCCTAAATTATAAACAAAAAGCCTTTGGGGATAATTCCAACCAACCACTCCAAAAGTATAATACAACTTTTATATATACAACCTATAAGGAAGAAAATAAATATAATAAAATCAATAAAAAACGAAACGTCACTTATCTACAAGCAGGACGTAAGCGGGAAATAAAAACCTCATGCATTAAGCTGACTCCAAAACGAGCCATGCAAGCCTGAAAAAAATAAAAAAACAAATGAAATAAGAATCTAAATCTTTCTCTGCATAACCTTTCAGTAATATTTCTTTCTTCATCTTCCTCTTTTCCCCAAGACTGGGGGGTAAGGTGCGTTATACATAAAGAAAAGCAGTACAAAGAGAATGACAAAATGAAAAGAAACTCAGCCTTACGCCCCTCTGCACCCCATTATTTGGCAAAAACTCGTCTCGCAGACAGAAAGAAAGATCACCCTAGAAAGCTTCACGGACCACTGACGGACCCTCTATAGTAAATCGTGTCAGTGTAAGGGTTCATCCATATTAGTCTCTCCTTACAACCACCCCCTCCACCAAAACCACATTCAACTCTATTCTTTTTGCCCATTATAACCTCTGCCAAACTCTGTTTCTCTATTCAGACATTTCTGGTTGTCACTGATAATCGCTTTTCTTCGGTCTCCCAAGCCGGTTTTGGTTCACTTACACCTCGCCACTATACATCCGCTTAATAACCGACCTCTCATTCATCCTTTCCACATGACAAACCATCTCTTTGCTCATTTATTCTCTCATTTACCCTTTCTTTACACCACACAACTCCCTCTAATAGTTTGTTTCTCTGTTTCAATCGATTCTTCTCACCTAACAGTGCTTTAAGATTTACATCATCTCAGCATTGGACTTTGAATCTATACTTCTATTCAGACCATAGTGCTACTATACAATACTTACAGGTAACAACACCCTCATGTAAGACCTTTAGGGCTGCTCAACTTAGGTCCTTTACATTTCATAACGATTTAATGCACCAGCACCTTCCTGCCATTCACAACTTTCCTACTTCTCTCTGCATATCACCTTCTCATCCAACATATACTAATCATTTAGCTCGGACACTTGTGACCTAACTCATATATCTAACATAGCTGCATAATGAGGGGCTATCTTCCTCTAACCATAACTTTACTCTTATCTACATTTGCTCTACCCCTCCTTTTACACCTGCCAAATCTCTCTCTAGCAATCCTCTCAAACTCTTCAGATTCGCCACACAAACAAATCATCTTGCATAGCAGGTAGAGGCACCGTCCCTCATCTGTTTCTCCATCATTTAACACCATTTCCTGCCACCTCTAATTCTTTCACAACCCCATCCATATACAATTGAATAACCAAGGACATAACACATTCCTGCCTCACTCACTTCTGTGTCTTACTAAACCCAATCATTTTTTGAGCACCCATTTGTTCTTACACTCTTTATCATCCTTTGCATACTTTGACTCCAGGCTAAAATACTACCAACACCATATATCGCTAACTTTCTCCATAGAGCTTCCCTATTAACCTATCATACGCCTGTTGCAATCAATCAAAACCTAATCACAATTTATTCTTCTCCCACTCCATTTTCTCAGTATTGTTTCAGTGTAAAGTTGATGCGCACATAACCTACCTCTAGCTTTTATGAACTTAGTAATCAGTCCTTCCAGGCACTCCACACTCTTTCAAACCAAAATACCGGCATATATCTTCCCTAACACTCAATAAACTAAATTCCCTATAATTTCTACAGTTCCCTTTATCTCACTTACCCTTATATAATGGACTATTACCGCTCTCCTTTAATCCCTTGGAACTATACCCTCTAGCTTTACGTGCACCTCCAAATCCAATCAATCCCCATCTTGCCTCCGTTCTTTGTCATTTCACCAGTAATTTCATCTATACATGCAGATTCTACCATTCTTCAACTTTTCACTCCATCCGTTACCTCCTCTTTGCTAATGACCTCATCCCCAAAGTTCTGTCTTGCACCATCAGTAAACCCACATTCACTATGCCTCTTCATTGCTGTTAATATACAGGTTACCAAGGGTTTAACTTACACTCCTCATCCATTCATCTAGTTGCAAAAAGCACCATCTATTGTTGTTATTCTGACAGTTCCACCTTATTCTCTGGCTCTTGTCACTGGTGCTTCCTTCCAAGAAACTTCTCTTCACTTGCAGTCCCAGTTCATCTCTTTTGGCTGTTCATTACCTCTTTGCTACCTGTGTGTGCACCTTTTAGTATTTCTTTCCTCCTTTTATAATTCAAGCATCTTTCTTACTGACTTGTCACATTCAACCACACTTCTTTTTACTTTTAACCGCTTGCATCACCTTCATTTCCACCACTCACCATTAACATTCTTACTTCCCTTTAGTGCATCCACATACTTCTTTTGCTAATAATTGCTTTTCCCTTCTTTCTGAATTTGTTCATTCAAGCTTCAGTTTGCCCTGACCTCTTGTTCTTAATATCCCTTTTAGCATTACTTAACTTCTCTCTTTGTTTGCCCACTTTATTCCGTATCACCTTCCTCTCATCCTTTTTACTAAACTTGTTTATAAGACTTAAGTAAATGATCTGATAATCCACATTTCCTCAAACCCTTTGCTAGTTTTAACATCCAATAACACTTTAACATCTCATATGCTTCACCAACACAAAATCAATGTACTTTTAAAGCTGATACCTGTCTCTACCTACACCAACTCATATACTTGCTGGTGCTCTTGTGTTAAAAAAAAAACGTACACACACATACCTCTTCTCCAAATCAATCACCTTTCTGCCATTCTCTGTTTTCCATCCCCGACACTAAAACCACCTGTTCAAAACCGATACATGCTGATTACCTATCAGCCAGCAGTCCCCAACACTCCTCATCTGGAGAAGCTCCTATCACCCCCGCTCAAAAACATGTTCAGATTATCCCAAAAAAAAATCGTACTTTCTTCAACTTTTCCCTCAGATGGACCATATGTCTCAGCAGATTTTGACCTTTTCAAGCTTAATTTAACCACATTAGAATTCTGGGACTCGCACACACAAAAATCTACCATAGCTTTGTACCACAAGTCGCTCATCAAAGTGCAACTCATCTCTTCCCTCCCATTCATATACTCAGCACACATATTTCTTTTGCACTCATTTTTCACCGTTTCTTTCATCTTTGTCTTTGGCAGAGGCAAATCAATTTGCCCTTTCATCATCATCTCTTTCTTCAACATTTATTCCTCAGAACCATGTGCCCATACGATTCATACATTTTCCAGAAAGATGGAGGCAGGCTTACGGCGATAAGTCTCTCTCCAGGCGTATTAGCATTCTAGAGATAGTAGTAGTGGGCAATGACAACTACCACCGTTCATAGTCGCCCAGCACATTGCAGAGGCACAGATCATGGGCAATTCTTTCCCCCACACACTTAGGGGATACAGTAGTAGTAGGGATGTCTGTAAGGTGTTTTCTAGAAGAGTTGTGTGTACTTTAAGTATGCGTAAATGATATGTGGATAAATGGTGGTCATAGTAATATGTTGTCTTGGGATATGATTAATGTAAAGATATATAAAGACATAAAGAAGAAAGGCGCAATAACAGTAAAAATGGTGGAAGCCATTCAACAACTTTGGTATCTGTGTGTACTCTCCCTCTATAATTTCATTAATTTTTCCTAAATTTTGCAACCAGAGATGTTAATCTAATTGACCTATAGTTTTCCAGACATTCTCTACTACCTTTCTTATATATAGACTCATTGTATGTCATTTTCCATTCCTTTGGCAACTCACCAAACTGAAGAGAGCTCCTAAAAATCAAGTGCAATGCCTTTGAAATACTTTTATACCCTCCTTTATCTAATTCTACCATATGCCGTCAAGTTATGCAGCTTTGGGTCAATATGGTCCAGTAGAGATTTAATTTCTTTTATTTCGATTTTAAATGCTGTATGCTTACTTATTGCATGCATATGGTAACTATTATCCAATCTCTTCAGTAAAAGATAAGTAAAGAAGGCTTTGAGAATATCTACTAATTGCTTGTAATAGATTTTCATCAATTTTAATTAAGTTGTCTTTTTGCTTTTTAAATTTATAAAAGCCAAAAATCCTCCTCAGGTCCTTATTACTACTAAGCCGCCAGTCTTCACACAGATTCAACATCATGATTAGTTGTAATGTCAGTCATTAACCCAAATTGAATATTTCTTTTTATATAAAAGCTACGCCTTCCCCATTCCTTCCTCTACGTTGGCATAGGTAAAGTGTATATCAGTCTATTTTATTTCTTGAAAGGTCTGTAAAATGCCTCAATTAACCCATATACTTCTATGTGCAAACTAATATTTAAATTCTCTTCTATGATATAGCTAATCAGCTTGTCTTTTATAATTTCTAAGGTTATGAGTATTTGTGTAGAAGGATTTGAATTCATTATGCTCTTACTTGTATTGCTATCATCTTAGTTAAGCCTATAGTAGTACTAGTTTTATTTATACCACTACCATTACGGTCACCATCTCTACTACTATATGTACCAAGATTTAGCCCTTCATCCCTAACTTTACATTGCTTTCCGAAAGACAGGTCTTTAGGCTGGCACCAAGAAGCTTATCACATTTTTGACTCAAATGAATTTCGTCTCTTGCTAAAAGATCTTTATCCAGAATATTATCTGAAATTACTAATTTCCTAGCCCTTTCATTCACACGTAAGTATACTTCTCTATTCCTGATCTGTTCTCAGCATAGGTAATATCCCAGAAACCATGCATCATCTTCCACTAGCTTTTATTCTGTGAATCAACATTCTATAATCTGCCATTATTTCTTGACCTTTTATATCCTACATCATTCGTACCCACATTTCACTCTGGCACCTGGATACCATACTCTCATTCATTTCCTTTTATCTGTATTACAAAAATTCCTATCTAGGTTATCGTATTGAGAGTCTGGATTGTAATAGGCTCCATCATCCCTTTGAAGCCCAACATTACAAGCTCATATACAAGGTGCTACCTAAAAGTTCTGGGAATTTGACTAAAACAAAAGTTGCTTGCCATACATCCTAGTTTCCACAGTCTCCGAAGCACTTCCCATGAGCATCTATATAGCTATCACAGCGTTTTCCCACATAATTCCATGCATCCCTGGAAGCTCTCAAATGGGAGTGTATTGAGGACCTGCGATTTTGCCTGAATCTCCCCAATCGTGTTAAAACGATGCCCTTTTATCCGTAGTTTCATTTTTGGGAATAGGAAAAAGTCACAGGACAAGGTCAGGGGAGTGTTGAATTACTGTAATGTTTTTGGAAGTCAGGAATTGTCGAACAACGAGTTATGTGTGAGCGGGCGCGCTGTCATGGTGAAGAAACAAATTGTTCTTTCATTTGTCTGGACGTTTGCGCCGAATGTCAGCAGCCGCTTCAAAATCTCACAATTAAATTTTCCATAGATGGTTTGACCAGGAGTTAAGTATACCTTGTTGACAATCGGGTTAATGTTGAAAAAACTATCATTATGGACTTGACGTGCTTTTTCGGCCGCGGTGAATCTAGCGACGACTGCTGCTTAGTCTCAGAATCATAACCGTAAACCCATGATTCATCACCAGTTATGATATTGGAGGTAAAGTTGGGGTTATCTCTGCCTTGTTGTTTGAGTTCCGTACAGACTGAAACTCGATTCGTTGCTCCAGTCTTTGCACAAATTTCGCTGAAATGCTTCTCATTGCAAAACGCAGACAAAATGGGTTGAATAGTTCCGTATAGCTGTTCTACTATCTTACATACATAATGGATAGTTCGCCTAAATCTGCAAATATAACCTCGCGAACTCTTGCTATGGTTTCCTGTGTTGTCTTTGTTGATGGTTGTCCGGAATGATCATCGTCATTGATAGCTGTTCGTCCATTCTTGAAGCGTTTGTACCATAAATAAGTTTGATTTTGCTTATAGCATTAACTCCAAAGGCTTCCTGTAGTATACGATGGGTATTTCCAGAGGTTTCTTTAAGTTTGAAACAAAATTTAATGCAGATTCTTTGCTTGTTAAAATCCGTTATAGCGGCTGAAAAAAAATAAATGAAACCTACACTTACAAAATAACATTAAAAAAACGCGTCCTTTCAGCTGCGTGGCTGTTGGCACAGTGATTCACAACTAGCAACAGAAGGGCATATTACATCCAGTTCGCGTGTGCAGTTCAAATTCCCCTAACCTTTTGGGTAGCACCTTGTATAAGATTAACACTATGTGCAAAATCTTAACATTTTTTAAATTGAATCAACAACCATTTTTACCACTTTATGTGGATTTATGGATTGACTGTTATGATAGATAAAATGGGTTTTGTAATTATCTGGGAAAGTAATTGACTTCTTTTCCTTCACGCTTAGCTTGTGAATGGATAATTTATAGTTTGACTGAAAACTATATAGAACTGGGAATCAGACTTGGAGCATAAGGTCTTAATATATAAAAATTATTACGGTATTATTATTATTGCTTAAATTACTAATTATTATTATTATTTATTTCAGTACCAATTCTCGACGGGGAAGCGCTCTAATAAAATTTAGCCCATACAAAGAGGTAAGAAACCTATTATTTGTTTTGCTTATTCTAAGCAATTTGTATATACCGGTATATATATATATATATATATATTATATATTCTTATATATATATTAAAAATATAGTATATCATATATATATATATATATATATAATATATATAATATATATATTATATATATATTATTATATATAAGATATATCTGGTCTTGTATTTCTCATCTACCTCTTTTCCAAAGATTGGGAGTAAGGTGAGGAGCGTTACAAGCATCGGAAAAAGAAAAGCAGTAGTAGGAGTATGACAAATGTCGAAAAAGAAAGCCCCAGCCTTACCAGCCCCTATCTGTGACCCATGTAATCTAGTAGTAAACTCGTACAGGACAAGGAAAATCCACCCTAGAAGCGTTCATAGGGGACCGCGACGACCTTTCAACTATGGTAAAATCGTCAAGTAATGGTTCATTCCCTTGGCCCAGGTGGGCCACAACCATGCCCCCATTACAAAACCCCGCCATTCTTCCCTAAATGCACTTTATTCTCGCCTCTGCCAAAACTCCCAATCCTTTCCTTTCAGACATTTTTTCACAGACTCAATCCACTTTCTCTCGGGAGCTCTCCCAAGCCTGTGGTCGGTTCCCACACCTCCTCCACATATACATCCGCTTAACCAACCGACTATCATTTCATCCTTCCACAGGACCAACCATCTCAACATGACTTTCATTTATTCTCTCGTTTACCCCCTTTTCTTCACACCACACAAATCTCTCTAATAAGTTCATTCCTCACTTTTTATTAATTCTTCTCCACAACTAACACACTCTAAGATTGCCCATCTGAACACACTGAACTTTAGATCTATTACTTCTTAATTCCAGACCCAAGTTGCCTCACTACCTACAGTATAAACAGGTAACACATTACCCTCAAGCAAAACCTAGTGAGCTCAAGACTTAGTCCCTTTAAATTCAAACCGATTTAATTGCACCAGCAGCACCTTCCTTGCCATTCACAACTTTCTACATTTACACTCTGCTCATCCGTTACCCTTCTCATCAATATGTTATACTATATATAGGGATATATTAATAAAAACTCAGTTTAAAATATATATATATATAATTCATTATAATTTAATTATAATATATTATTTATAATAATATAATTATTGGATAAGGCGTTTATACTATATAGCCCGGTTTGTTGCTTTATAAAGTACTGTTTGCATCGTGATAGACACCTCCACCCCTCCCTATTCTTATTAATTGGTAGGTGTTCTCAGGGTCTGTGTTGTTATCTCCAAACTTATTTCTACTTTTCTTTCATCAACGATATTCTCTTAGCTCCACTTCTAACTCTGTTCACTCTTTATGCCGATGAAAAAGTCTCATTCTTTCCACTCATTTACGAAGGTGTGCTACCTCGTTTCTATCTAGGCGAGTTGCATCTCCGTCTACAGCTTTTGATTCAATTCTTATGCCGAGTTTTGGTCTTGATTTCTCAGTCGGAGCTGTGCACAAAGCGGAAAGGGATAACCAGTTAAATTTTTTGTGCAAGTTTTCAACTCTTGAAAACTCAACTTCTTCATATCTCCCTCTTCCACAAAACACGCCCAACTTTCCTTTATTTCACCCTTATAGAAGGAACTTCCTGTCTTACTCGTAACAACATAAAACATTCTTGGACTAAAAGAACCTCATAGTTTATTTCCTTGGCGAGAGAGAGGAGACCTCACATACATCGGTTGCGTAAACATGGCCTCAACAAGGGCTTTCAATGTCAGAGTGAGAATGGAAGCCATATTGTCTTCGGTTCTGCTCAACGATAATACTCCAGTAATATGAGAAGATTAAAAAGCCGATGGATCTTCGTACGGAACACTGTTTGCCCACATTTGGGGTGTGGGATTCCGGTTCCACCCTCCTTTTGGATCGAGTTGAAAGGCTAAGAGGCTTATAAAACTGTCCCAATTGAACTTTCTGGTACTCCCTTGACCTCTTTCTCTGGGGTGGAGAGCCAAAGTACCGTGGACGTGGCTGCGCTAATCTCTATTTCTATAGGGTAATTACAACGGCAAGGTTCGCTCGAAGATGTAAAGTAAAAAATTCGACTCTGTACAGCACTAACTGGAATGGCGCATTGTTCACTCATGGAGTGATTGAAGACTCGAGTCGATTTCACTCGTGGCTGGGTGGACCTCGCTTTCGCAGGACAAAAACATATACAGTTTTTGTGTGGAACTCATTCCTGCCTATTTTCCCTGCAATATTCAATCTTTTTCTCTATTTTAGTCCCGCGTCTGCGCCCACCTGAGGGAATTGCGTTAGGCAACAGAGAGATGGTTTACTTTCCATTTAATTTTTAATTTGTATTTCTTTTAGTAATTTTTTTTATTTATTATTTATTTGCCCCCTCGTTTTGAAAAGGGCCCTGCCCTGTGATTTTTTTTTTCCTTGTTTTAAAAAAAAAAAAATATATTTACTATAATATACTATATATATTCGTTCATTTTCTTCTCTTCACCTTGCCTCTTGCCCCAAGAGTTGAGGGTCTGCGTAAGGTTGACTGTAAGCAAGCAGTCGGAAGAAAAGCAATAGTAGGAGAACATGGACAAACGTCGAAAAGAAAGCCCAGCATTTACCGTCCCCTTTGCCCCTAAGATTAGTGAGAGCTCGTCACAGACAGAAACTCAACCTAGAGCATCATAGGACCGCGACGGACGCTCACTATTATGGTAATCCGTCAATGTAAGGGTTCATTCCCTGCGCCCAGGTGGGCCACAAAAACCATACCCCCAACAAAACCCGCCATTCTTCTCCCTATCTGCACCTGTTATCTCGCTCGAAGCCAAACTCACCATACTCTCCGTTCAGACATTCGTTACACGAGCTCAATCCACTTTCTCTTTCGGTTCTCCCAGCCGGGCGGTATTCCCAACGCACACAACACTTTACATCCGCTTTAACCAACCGACTACCGTTCATTCCTTTCACATGACCAAACCATTTCTCAACATACTTTTGCATATTCTCTCATTTTACCCATTTCTTCAACCGACACCATCTCTCTCAATACCGTTCATCCTGCCACGTTTAATTTAATTCTTTTCACACCTAGCATGCCCCTAAGTTGTCCATCCTGAAACACATTGTAACTTCAATACTTCTATACGATGCCAAATATAATACCAGACCATTAGTCTCCAACTTACACATACCAATGACCCACCAACCGTAAAACATCCCTCAGTAAGCTCTAGCGCACTTCAAGTACTTAGCCCTTTATACATTCACCAAAGATTGTAATTCTGCACCGAGCCAACCTTCCTTGCCAGTTCACCAACTTTCCATACTACACTCATGCATCATCCGTTCCTTCTCGTCCGAAAACATACCCTAAATATTTAAACTCAGAGACACTTGCTCCAGCTGCTTCAAAGCATCTGAAACATGAAACTTCAACTTAATTATATAATATACTAGTGACAATAATAATCAAGTTACACCAATTATATATATATCATCAATTATATGTATGTATTAAATATTAGTAGTAATATCATAATGGGTGAAGTATAATATGTCAATATATAACAATTTAATTTATTATTGCATTACATTGAGAGGATAAAAATGAGGTATAAGAAGAGAAAAGCAAGTATTGAGAAGATTGAGAGGATAGATAAACATGGATGACTTAATACTGTATAAGAGAAGAGAAGAGTAAGAAACGAAAAATGCATTAGTAAAATATACTCAACATATGAACAGATAATAAAAGTGTGATATGATAGAGAGCCGTTTGGGTGTCCCACTATGGCGATAGATGTAAAGAAGAAAATATGAGTATTAATGGTATGAGGTAATACGGAGTAGAGTGCAAGGGAAGATTGAGAATGGTAAATTCATAGCATGAATCTGATCGACAATTACCAATGAAATGATATCCAGAACACGGAGAAAGAGAGAAAGAGAGAAGATTGAGCAAAATGAAAATCCTTTGTATGAGAGTTGATTAATAGCGAAAACAAGCGTATGCCTATAGAGTGGTATAGTTCCCGAAGGCGTCTATCGAGGCAGCGAGTAAGAATATCAAATAACCTGGATAAAAAGATCTACTTGTTACGAAGTACATACAACTCAGCATTAACAGAAAATATGACCTGAAAGTGAAAAAAAAGTAAAAGAAGATTGAATTAAGTTTGTATGTAAAAGAATCGAAACGATTATAAAATATATTATCAATTTTTCTTTATAATAAAGATATATTAATTATGCAGTCTCGATTATCATTTTACACTACGAGATATGATAAGAGAAAGGTGAGGAATCTCTATCGCTACGCTGACAACACACAATAAAATTGAACAACTAACTCTCGATAGATGTTTTAGATTAAAATAATGTATAAAGAATCAAAGGAATCAGGACCAGCCTTGTAACTCTATAAGAATAGTTAGAATAACTTTAGCCATTACATTACCAAGTTTCATCTTCAATGAAACTGAAAGATAATATAAAATTAAAGGTACAAACACAAGCCTAACAGGAATGTGGGACATATAATTAAGTAATACATCAAAACGTATAAAATCTCTCAAATGATGCCATATACACTCACATACAATGAAAATCCTTCTTCTACGCTCGATGACATTCCCTTTCTCTAATTATAAAAAGACAGTTGGATAGTTATAGATAAACTCTAATTTCAACTAAACAACATTTTTCTTCTCCCCTCTACCTGTGTTCTCTTCTCTCTCCCATTTTCAACTGTGGGGAATGTTATAGCATTTTATGCTTCACAATTCCGCATCTGTGGCTTTTTATGCTTTTCCATGTGTTTTTAGTTATTTTACATATCATTTCTTAATTAGCAGAAAATGACTATCACTCTCCTTTTAAACTCGCACATTCTTAAACGAAGATAGGATAAGATTAATTTTTCATCATGTATATATAGCTATCAGTTTTATATTCTATAGGAAAAACAACTTATCACACTAGATATCAATTATCCGATATGTTTAAGTCATCAGAAATGGGATCTTCCATCCCTCATAAAAATATTGCTACTCATATCTGCTCAAATCTTATTGTTTGATCATTACCAACCCTCTTGGCAACTACACGAATAACCACATATGCTCAGACACTTTTTCTTACTTTTCATTTATGATTTTATTATAACCTATTTGTGACTTCTCTTTGTCAACATTTTCCCAATAAAGGCGTCTGATCGCATACACTGTCCACACCTAATTATTTCCGCCTCCTAACTCCTCCATATAACTCATACTATAACATTTTCTATTCAACTTAATTATCACTATAATTGCTACATATTTACTTTCTAATTACATGTGTTTGCCCTGTCAGTGAAAGCATTATCTTCCTTTTATCCTTTAACTCTTTCTATTCTATATGTGTTCCTAATTAATCATAACTATTTACATTTACAGTAATCTTCTACCATGAAAAACATTCCTTATTAGGCCTTGCTCACGCCACTTCGCCCTAAGCTATCAATCCGACGTCTTGCACTATATATGACCTCCCCCAATTTCAGACTTTGTTCCTTGCTAATGATGTGTATCGTTGTCATTTCTTCTTTTATTAATATTGTCGGTTTTTCCATAGGGATCCGTAAGATCTCAGTACTTTCGCATATTGCATGCGTTTTAATATAATTTCTTAGGGCACTCATCCACTTAACACAAATAACCCTCTTGATTCACTTCCAATCCATATGATTTAAATCAAAGATCAATATGCTCTTCAGTTGCTCATTTTCTAAAATTTTTCTTAATGTCCTGGGGTGGATAAAGACATACCTATCGAAATAAGCTTCGATCATGTTCTCCATAGAATAACAGTCATCACATGCCGTAGGGTACACATTATTCTTATGAGTTTATTTTATTTCTCTACAACTAAAATTGTTGGGTCTTACAATTGAGCAATTTCTCTCTAACCCTACTTTCAATCGTTTTAACCAACTCGCATTTTATCCAATGGAGATAATATTGATTTATTGCATTTTGTGTACTGATTTAGTGTAATATTGATTTATTGCATTTTGTGTACTGATTTAGTGTAATATTGAAAATTAATTTATTGTACTTTGTGTATAGATATTATGCCGTTTATATACAGATTTAGAACAGCTTTTTTTCCTATCCCTAATAGTCTTGGAGACGAACTTTACATACAGGCAGATTCCTAATTTTCAATCCAGCTTCTTATATTGGTAAACTCATTACTCCAATGAGGTTCTGTAATTCTCCAATTTCTTTATCTTCGAATAACCCCATTCACCACTAACCTTTGCATTACGAAATTAACCCTTCTACCTTGATTTCTTTTTTCTATCACGTAGTATCCATCCTGGTGGTTAAATGCTTTTTGTGACTTCCTTTATTATACGGGTACTCGGAATAATCTTTCAATTTTCAACATCAGACTTTCCAAATACTAATTTATACGTGGATTTAACTTTGATATACCGTTTTTGTCTTCGTAAGTTAGCTATAGATATACTTCCTCGCTTCATCAGGTGATACATGGTAATGTAGTTTTCCATTCCTTGTAACAATGCAGATCAATTGTAGATTTTTTGTCATCTAATTTACTAAATTTCCACAATGCATACATAATATATTCACAAATTATTGATTGTAAGAAATATATTATCCATGATAATAGATTATAAATAAAACCTAATTATTTATATACTACTTCTCATACATATTCCCCATATAGGATACATTCATATATATATGAATTATGCTACAAAAAGGATATCTGATTACACTACACTATCATAAAATCAAAAAGAGATATTACATACAATCAGCCTATTCATATGAACACAAGTACTCCTCTATCAAAATATACATGATTCTATTGAGTTCGTACAATAATCTCGATAATAAAATTCAGTCTCACATCCTAACATACAGTTATCGAAGAAGAAATATAAATCACAAAACTCTTCATATCAAATATACTTACTAATTTCAATTTTATTCTTATCTACGAAAATATATATAAACTAAAAATAAATATTATCTACTACCTTCTATTGACTATTAAATACTACATAATAAAGAAGCCACATAACATGATTAACTCTACACTACAACAGATGGATGCCGAGGGTCTATTCCAATTGATTTCTTTGCTGGGACTTCTCCATTCTTTCTGTTTATAATAGACTTCCTCTCGCAATTCACCGAACTCCTGCCACTTTAGGTGCCCGTCTGATCAGAGATATATGCTAAGATATAAGGGACCCTTCTACATATTATTATCGACTGCTTGTTTTATAGTGATCTCATTTCATTAAGCCTGTTGATACAATGAGCCTATCAAGTCGTACCCTTATTAGAACACCCGGTTGTTTCTTCGTTTCTTCTATTAAGCTTTTAATATTGGAGTTCTGTAACTGAATTCAGTTTAATTACCTCTGTAATGTTAATAACTGTACTCCCTAACTTTATTCTCGCAATAATCTAAATTGGTCTGGAGCAAAATCAGTCCGAGGCTCGGTCTATATCCATTAAACTATTTTAGGCAACTAATGGATAATAAACATACTTCTGTTTATTAGACGTCATGATACTCACATCTTTTAGTTTTTATCATCGAAATCGTTTTTAATTTAAGCACCTACCATTTTTTCACAAATTGTCGTATTGGTTCCCAACGACTCTACAAGCTAACGTAGGCTAATTGCTGATAACCATCCTAGTATTCTATGTTGAACCCTCTCAGCCATGACTTTTACCTCCTTGTTTTGAAAATTTCCAATCCGTTGTCAGACAATAACTTTTCCCTGGTGCTCCAAAAATACTTTGTCCTCTTCCAAGTATTTTCTCGGCGATCTCATCAACCGTTTCGTTCATTTTTTAAAACCCAAAGCACCTTAGGAAACGGAAGAGGTCGTAGGTAGAGAATCGGGAGTAGCCATAGGTTCCTTACTGTTACACAAAAAAAGTGTTAAATCATCTCTGTGGCATTCTTAAAACAAATCCGAGGCGCTAAACAGGTTAATTAAATTAAATCTGGGAACATTAACTGTTTTGCCGGGATTGAGAGAAAACCCCCCAACACCCCCACCTCCAATCCCAACCCCATTTCTTAGAGAAGCCTCATTAAAAATAAGGGAATGTTTCATTCTTCTGTTCTGGGAAATTTACGAGCACAAAAAAAAAAAAAAAAAAAAAACAAAAAAAAAAAAACACGGGACGAAACGGTTGTGACTAGGTCGCTGTAGTGATAAATGCCCTGCCTCAACCGCACGTAGCAGGGGTGTTGTCGTGTTGTAGCCTCCAATAGTGAGACTTGGTCACAGCCGATCTACAAATTGCCTCTCTTAATTCGTTCTCTCCACTTCTTTCATCTCTTCACATCGATACATTTTCACATCTGTTGTAGTGGCAGTGTCCTTATTTCCTAATGGCCCACTGTCGCAAATTTAAGGTTGTTATTTCCATAGATTTTCTTTTACCCTTGTTATTATTTTATCCAGTTGTTTTACTCAAAACCGTTGTCCTAAACCAAACTTATTTTCCTTTTTGATCTATTTTATTGAGTCTTAATTTGGTATGTTCTTATTGTTGGTTGCTCTGGTCAGTTGATGTACGGTCTGGGAAGAATGGCCAGTGGTTTGCAGGCATTCTTATAAATATGGGCATATTGCCCATTTTCATAAATGATTAAATATTAATTTTATCTTGTGGTTCTTTTATTTTAATGTAATTATCTGATTGTGATTAGATGGTATATAATTCCAAAAGCATTTGAAGAAAGAAGAAGATATTCGTTCAAAAATGACTAGAGTTATGTTCATTTATTCAACATTTGATATTTATATCACCACCACCTTCACCCGCTTTTCTCTCCCCAAGACTGGGGTAAAGTGTGCAACAAGCACGGGAAACAAAAAAGTAGTAAAAGTTCATAACACAAGTCAAAAAAAAGCTCAGCCTTACTTACCCCTTTATACCCTTTTCGGGCAGAAGAGATTCGCTACGCAGATACAGTAAATCCATCCTTAGAGCATTCACGGGAGCCGCAGGTGGGACCCCTTCATATGGCAATCTCCGTCATGTATTGCTTCATTCCCTTGGCCCAGGTGAGCCACAACCATACCCCGCTCACAAAAAACTCCGCCATTCACTTCCACTATGCACCTTTCTTCTCGCCTCTGCTAAACTCGCACTTCTCTCCTACAGGTCTTCCCTTTACTGCTCAGTCCAGCTTCTTGCGGTGATCTCCCAGCAAGTATGATTTCCCACAAGCCACACACACCACATATTGACATCCGACGTAAATAACCAACGACTATAAATCCAAATCCTAATATCCACCATGACCATACCATCTCAATTACTTTCAATTTATTCTCTCGATTTACACCCTTTCTAAACACCCAACACTCGTACTACAAGAACTAACGGAATCAATTCTGCTTATTTAAAATCAAATCTTCCTCACAATTACCCTTCATATAAAGTAATTCACGAAAAACCACAAAGAAATTGAGTCAAATGTTTTCATAATCAACCTACAATTGGGTAAAATCTTTAGGATCATAAACAACCCTCTTTATTCACAGACCATAGTCTTGGCTTTAATGACTACTAAACTGATACATGGTGGAAAAGACATAAATAACAAAAAACTCCACTCGTCCTACGTTCCAAGAAGTAACTTACAACACGGCATTATAAATATAACCCAATAAGGTATGAAAAAGAAAAAGAAGTATACTAGACACACACCAAAAATACTTATGAAGTATAACCTTATAACTCTATACTATAATAAAACCTTACTTATACATTAAATGGATTATACATATGCAACCAGATCTAGATCTTAAACCAGCACATTTGTACGTAGACAATACATTATTTCCTACTAACGAAAAACTGAAGTGTATAATCCTTCCATTTATTACATAATGTCCGAAAATAACAATATACACAATTAACTACTTAAACATAAATTTATAAGAACGATCTAAGAGCATATCAACTACTGTTAGTTCTAATGCCATGTTACTACTAATTAGGAGCATCATCGTATGATACACGAAGAGGACTCTCAATCACTCACTAACCATAACCTATACTTTCTAATCTTAAATAGTTATCTTTCAAACCCCTACACTTTAACACACCCTGCCAAAATCTTCGTACTAACCAATCCTCTGGTCAAAACTCTCATAGTCAGAATTCGTCACACACAAAAATATGAATAGATATGGCACATGCCACTCTTCCATCCTCGACTTTCTAACACCATCCGCTGCCACCCCGACCGATTCTTTTAAGTAAAAATTACTGAATCTGAATCTGATTAAATATTACCATTATATATCAATAATGAATAACCAAGGAGAACAACATCATATCCCTACCTCACACTCCAGCTTATTAATATTATGAGATAGACCTCACTTTTCGACTCCATTTTACTATTACAACATTATAAGAAACCAAATCTTATAAGAATATATGAAAAACCCTATATAAGATACCATGACCTGTACCACTAAAAGGAGGATGTACCACAATCAGCAAGAAAGAAAGTCCGCAGAAGAACCTAACCAATTCTCTAAATAATTGATCCTTCTACAAAGATACCAACTAAACTCTTCACCCTACATTTAAATATTACAAATACAATAATATCTTATCTACTAAACCAGTAAGCACCATGAATGTTTCTTAAACAAAAAGAATTTGCAGATCATGAAAATTTTCCAATAACTGAACTTACCGTACAAAGTAATCATGTCACTGTTCAGACCAAAGAGAAGAGGGTAGATGGATGTCGCGGACCACAAGGAATAATACAGAAGTAATATAGAGATCGATGTGAAAAGAGAATTATAAACTACTGACATTTCGTCAAACATCCACACATATCAACATTGTAAATTCCCCCCCCCTTCATCGCACCACTCAATGACATACATCGAGAACATAATTAAATATACCCCAAATTACAATTAAATAATAGATAACAATACAAAACAAAAAGACTTCCGATATACTTAATAACCTCATCCAAAGGACGAACGCAATTAACCTTTGAAATAAGATCAATTGACCTCCGTAAGATGGCACTTGGCTACTCCTTCCGAAATTAGAAGCTGGTTACTTGATCTAAATGCGAATGCAAACTTAGGCACTAACTAAAGGGCACTCCTCACCACCAATGTCCCTTGTCCTTATCATACCCAAAATTTGTTATATGGATGGGGTTAATGAAAGGAAAATATAAGAAAGCCAATAAGAACCAACTGACACGTCCGGATAATGGTGAAAGGCTAGTTAGAAATGGGAAGGTGAGATAGGATGAGATAGCAGAGAAAAAAAACCAACTAATACCTATATATGTGGCCGGAAAGATGCATGTTAGTTTGGCTGAAGGGGGTAAATCATGAAATGAATGTTGTCTGAGAGAGTTGGATAGAGAAGATGGTGGAGGCAGGTGGTAACAGTAAAGGAGGGCGTTGAATGGAACGAATTAAACGTAGATAGGACAGTAAGGTACTAGTGGTTGTAGTGAGGACAGTCTTTCGGTGTGAAGTAATGAGTTAAGCACTGGTGAGCAGTATGAGTAAACAATGTGTCTGAGTTTAAATATTTCAGATAGGTTGTTGGATGAAAACGTTAACGGGAAGATTGCAGAGCTGTTGTAGTAGGAAGTTAGTGTAATGGGGCAGGGAAGGTTAGCTGGTGAAATTAGAATAGTAGAGGTAGACAAAAGGGACTAAGTTGGTTGAGTCGCGCGGTGGGTCTTATATGAGGGTATTTTGTTACCTGTGTTAATGATATATAAATGACTGAGACTATGGTCTGGAATAAGAGGATATAGATCTAAAGTTCAATGTGTTCAGAATGGACAATCTTAGGGGGCGTGTTAGGTGTGAAAGAAATTTTGAATACAAAATGAATGAATGAATGATTAGAGAGAGGGGATGTTATGTGGTGTGAGTATAGGTGTCAGTAAATGAGTAGAAACTAAGTAGGTAGAAGTAAACGAATTGGTTCGTATTGGAGATACATATGAAATAGTTGCCTCTCAGTTGGGTTGGTTAGGCTGAACGTATAGTGGTGAGTGTGTTGGGAAATCGACCGGCTGGGAGACCAAAGAAAAGTGGAATGAGTAGTGAACAGATGTCTGAAGGAGAGAGGTGTGAGTTTTGCAGAGCGAGAAGATAAAGGGCATAATAGGAGTGAATGAGGAAGTTTTGTTGAGGGGGTATGGTTTGTGGCCCACCTGGGCCACGAGATGAACCACCACTGACGATATGCCATAGTGAGGGTACGTCACGGTCCGTGAAGCTTTTAGGGTGTGGACCTCTTATGCTGACGGGCGACGAGTTCTCACTAACAGGTATAGAGGGGGCGGTAAAGGCTGGCTTTCTTTTCGACTTGTCATGTTGTTCTGGAAACTTTTTTTCTTCTGTATGGAACTCATTCAACGCTCCTTACCCTCCGTTTTGAGGAGAAAGAAAGGAAGTAACTTCGCTTTCAGTCTATATGAAATCAGTTAAATATATAGTTATAGTATATATAGGATTGGTTATATCTATAAACATCTATCGCTATTTTATTATATGATATATTATATATATTTGACGTTATATCAACGTTCGACTAGTCGCAAAAAGTTTATTATATAGATAGTGATGCTATACTTATGGCGCTTATATATTAATATATATATATATGAAATAGCAAAGTCAGGAACCAATCCAGTTGTCTTTGTTGAAGCCTGATGCAACTTCAAATGAGTCGATCGTTATTGATGAAACGTTTATGGATGACTGTAATACAACTGTTTTAGTCAATACTGAAGATTGTCTTGCCTTTCATACTGGTAAATCGACAAAGTCAACGGAAACTCAAACTGTAAGTCTTTGTTTTAGATAATTATGATACTTTTCCCCCAATTTTTAAGTTCTTTTAAAGTTTTATTTTTTAAATACAAACTGTTAAATCTGATTTTTTTTTTTTAACAATAATGCAAGAAATTTCGAAACAATAAATAATATAATGATAAAAATAATGACACCGATATATAATAAGAAATAGTGAATAAATAATAATATATATAATGATAAGCATTCGTGGAATTTAGGTTATAATCTGGTAACATTAAATATTATAATGATAAATAATGATACATAGTGGGGAAGGTGAGTGTGGGTTTGTGTATTGTTGACGGGACTAATACTCTTATTCTCCTGATTTAAGCTACATCAAAGTTTTATTTCCAAGAAGCTATTTAATTATTTATCGGAAGAAAATTCAGTTTCTAAGCAGAATTTTGCTCAATTATAAATAATCTCGTTATCTCAGTTCATGTTTTTAACATTATTTATGCTTTATAGTAGTAACATTCTATTAAAAATTTCACGCTTTTCACTGTTAAATTCACAGTTTTATTGTGGTTTAAATATTTTAAGTTCTTGAAATTTAGTAAAAAAAATGATTTTACTTGTTTTTAGGAATTAGAATTTGTTTCAGTTGAGGAGAAGGAATCTTCAATCAAGAAATTAGAAATTATGTTCCAGGTTGGTTTCCTTATGCAGTTTTCATTTTGTCCTATTTTGGTCACTGACTATAGCAAAAACGTATTTCATCTTTCATAGATAAATAAGTTTATTTGTTGTAATTGGGGTGTTTTTGGAGAGGAAGTTCATAAAAATTTTGTAGACATATTTAAATCTCAAAGGTGGAAGTGAAGAGTATTTTAATAACAATATTAATAGTCACGTGATATGTAGGCAAAATTTTTCAGTTTGTTACTTCACAGATTTTTTATATCTTTATACTCAAATAAAATAGGGATAGAGCAATACCAATCTATACTTACTTATACCGATACTGTTTGCACGGGAGAAAGAATTTCCACAACGTACGTTCTGCGTGTTGTAATAGGCGACTAAAAGACAGTGGTAGATGAGTTGGGGTCCCGCTACCACTTATTTATGCACTGGAAATGCTCATGCATGCCTCGGAGTTTCTGGTGCTTGTTTTGGCACCCTACACCCAATTCTGGAAAACCTAGGGACAGTTTTTTTTATTATTATTATTTACACACCAATGTTTACAGAATTTGACTGGTGCCAAGTACTGATACCAAAAAGATGTCGATACTGATACCTAACCCCATCCCAAGTAGAAAATAAGTAAAATTTTCTCCCATCCCGATGTTTTTAGAAAAATAAACAAATTTGTTTATTTCTATAATTTTTCAAATTGGTCCACTAAGAGGAGACGGAAGAAATAAATAAGAACTGTGAAGAAACATAAGATTAAATTTTTTGGCTATATAATTCAAAATGGTACATTAGTGAGTTCAAAATTTACAGTACAATAGTAAATTTACCTAATCTATCTAAAATCCTTTGCATTTTTTCAATTTATTTAAAATTTTAGCTGTCTATTATTTTTTAAATATATATTAGGGATGTACCGATAGTATCGGTATCAGTATCTGCCAATTTTCTTGGTATCGCTATTGGTTAATAAGGCCGATACTTCTTACTTTTTGGGTGAAGAATTATGAGAAACTTTAAGATTCAATAACACTATAGCTACAACATGAAAAGTGTCTTTCACATGAAAATGTGTTTCTTGAATATTTTTGCGTGAAAAGAACAGATGTGCTTCTTTTTTGTCTACCACGTATCAAATTGGTGGAAGCCGAGAATTTTAGCGCTTCACCATTTCTCATTTTCTTGTTAGCAGATGTTTACTCCCACATGCTTTTGAATGTTGTTCAGTAGGGTTTGGATATTGAGGTGTACTAGTGTTGTAATGAGAAGAGTATATATATATAGAATATATATATCTATATATGTATATGCTGCTCTATATATATATATGCCACCTGCTCTTAATATGCTCTTTAACCTCACTACCTATATTTGAAACCACACTCAAATTTTCAAATAATGTATTTCATATTGCGTTCATGATATTCTTTACACGCACTCATCCTCAGGCAACATATTGCTGACCTGTTTAACATCTACATAGCATACATGAGTTAAAGTACACCCCTTTCTAGATAACCACTTTGCAGACATCCTACACTCATATCCCTGTGTGTGGGGAGAAAAATTGCCCACATGGTATGTCCTGCGAGTCGTAGAAGCCGACTAAGGGACGGGGGTAGTTTGGTTGGCTGCCTACTATCTATTTCTTGCCTGGAATGCTAATGCGAGGCCTCTAGAGAGAGATTAGCGTCATAAGCCAAGCATTCTATCTTTCGGCGAGAATTACGCTGAATCGTATGGGTTCATGGAATGTCAGAGGAAAATGAGGAGAGGAGTGATGGATGTATTTTACAGAGAACAGAGGCTGATTTGCTCGCTGTGATGGAAACAAAGATGAAAGGAAACGTTGAAATTAAGGAGTTGTGTGGTGTAAGGAAATGGATGTGTGTGTGCTGATGTGGAAAATGAATGAGAGAGGAAGAGAAAGAATTGCAATTTTGATGAGTGACCTGCCAATTTCATGCATAGTAGCTTTATTATTTTGAGAGGTCCTGCAATTCTAATAAGTTTAAATTTAAGTTTGATCAAGGTAGCTGTGTGGATTTGTGACGTATGGGTCCCATCTAGAGAGAAACGTTGAAGAGTGGCACGATTTTGTGCAGGATAATCTGAGATGATGTGTTCTGGATGGGGTGAGTGGGAGCTTCAGATTGATAGTTTTGGGGGGACCTGAATGGTTGGATGGGTGATCAAAAAGGGATGGTATAACAAGATGGTTTTTAAGGGGTGGCGGGAGAAAAATGAGAATGGTAGGAAGGTGATTACAGGTTCTCTGAAGAGAGAGGGTATGTGTGTAAGTAATACTCTCTTTAAACACAAGAGTATTCATAAATATACTAGAGGTGGTGTAGGTAGAGATGATTATCGCGAGAAGTGAGAAAGTATGATTGATTTTGTGTTGGTGAAAAGGAGATGTTGAAGTACGTGTTGGATGTTAAATCTGTTAGGGGTTTAGAGAGGAGAATGGGATTATCGGATCATTATGTTGTTCTATGTAAAGGCCACAGTTGAGTGGGAGGCTTGGATGGAAGGGAAGGAATTGTCTGAGAAAGGAGTAAGGTAAAATTAAGTGAGAGAAGTTAAGTGAACAAGACAATTAAGGATAAGTATGTAAGAGCGCTCGCTATTAAATCGGTTGAATGTGAACAAGCAGAGTTGATACTAAGGAACAAATCTGAGCAAATGAAGGAAGCTTAATTGGTAGTAGGCAGGTCAAGGAAATTATTATTGGTGTAACTTCACGAAGTAGGAGTAAGAATGTTAACAGTGAATTGTGAAAAGAGGAGATGAAAGCGGTTAAAGGTAAGATAGTTGAGATGTATTAAAAGCAAATGATGTTTCAAAAAAAATGCTTGGAATTATATAAGGAGGAAAAAAGAAATACTAAAAGGTGCATACGTAGGAGAAAACAAGAGGTAAATGAACAGTTTGGAAGGAGGATGAATGGGGACATACAAGGGAATAGGAAGCTCTTCTGGAAGGAAGCGCGAAAGGTTTAAGAATGAGAATAAGGGAATCTGTAGAATAATGAATGAGAGTGAATTGCTTTAGTAACTGATAAATATGGATGCAGGGAGTGGTGGAAGAATATGGCACGAAATCTACTAATATTAACAGTAATGAAAGAGGTGATAGTGAATGTTAGTGTGGTTTGATGGTGCAAAAAGGAATAGGTATTTTGGGGATGAGGTTATTAGTGAGGAGGAGGTTGAAGAATGGTTAATCTGCAGGTATATATGAAATTACTGGTGAAATGATCAAGAACGGAGGCCGAAGATATGGTGATTGACTAGATAAGAAAGTTGTGTAATAAAGCGTTTATGGGGGTATAGTTCCAAGGGATGAGGAGGGTCGGTAGCTGTACCCTTATATAAAGGGTAAGGGGAGAAAAAGGAACTGTAAAGTGCCAGGGAAGAAAGTTTATTAGTGTTGTAGGGAAGGTATATTTTCAGTATTTGGTTCGAAAGAGTGCGTCAGTGACTGAAGGACTGATTGGTGAAGAACAAGGTGCGTTTAGGAGTGGTAGAGGGTGTGTGGATCACATCTTTATATTGAAGCAAATGATTGAGAAGATGAGGGAGAAAAAGAATGAATTGTATTTAGGTTTTATGGATTTGCAACAGGCGTATGATAGGGTTAATAGGGAAGCTCTATGGCAGGTGTTAATGATAAATACTGTTGGTGGTAGGAAACTTCTGAATGGAATCAATAGTATGTATGACGATAGTGAGGCGTGTGTAAGAATAAATGGTGTCAAAAGGGATTGGTTTTGTATTTCCTGTCACGCCCACCTTTAATTCTTTCACATCCCCATCCATATACAAATTGAATAACCAAGGAGACATAACAACCCTACCTCCTCCTTTATATTGGCAGAGTATATAATAACTTTTTGACACCATTTATTCTTACACACCTTTCCCTCACTATCATCATACATTCTTTGATTCCATTCAAATTTTACCACCAACTTTACTACATATCATAACACCTGCCATGAGGCTTTTCCCTATTAACCCTATCATTCCTAAATTGCAAATCCATAAAACCTAAATACAATTTATTCTTCTCCCTCATTTTCTCTATCATTTGCTTAATGTAAAGATTTGATAAACAGATCCTCTACCACTCCATAAGCACCTTGTTCTTTCACCATCAGTCCTTCAGTCACCCCGCGCACTCTTTCGACCCAAAATACCAGCATATAGCTTCCCTACAACACTCAATAAACTTATTCCTATATTTTCTACAGTTCCCTTTATCTCCCTTACCTTTATATAAGGAGTACTATTACTGCTCTCTCAATCCTCGTAACTATTCCCTAAATAAACGCTTTATCATACAACTTTAAAAGGATCAATCAATCACCATCTTTGCCTCCCGTTCTTAGTCATTTCTACCAGTAATTTCATCTATACCTACAGATTTACCATTCTTCAACTTTTCTCACTCTACCCATTACCTCCTCCTTGCTGATAACCTCATCCCCAAAATCCTTTTATTCCTTGCTTACCATCAAACCACACACAGTCACTACCACCTCTTCACTACTGCCAAATTACAGATTTTCGAAGTGTTCTTTCCACTCCCCCTCACATCATTTCATCAGTTACAAAAAAGCACATCCATCTCTATTCATTATTCTGAGCAAGGTTCCCCTTGTTCTAATTCTTAACCTTTCGCGCTTCCTTCCAGAAAGAGCTTCCTATTCCCTTGTATGTCCCCCATTCATCCTCCTTCAAACTACATTTATTTACCTCTTCCTTTCTCTTACGTATGCATCTTTTAGCATTCCTTTTTCCTCCTTATATAATTCTAAGCATCTTTCTTTGGCTTATCATTTGCTTTTAGTGAAATTCAACCACTTTTCTTTTGCTTTAACCCAGCTTGCATCTACCTCTTCATTAAACCACTCACTGTTAGCATTCTGACTTCCTACTTTAGCACACCCACAATTTCTTTTGCACTGCTAACAATTGCTTCCTTCGTTTGCTTCCAGATTTATTCAGTTTCAACTTGTTCACATTCAACTGATTTACTTGCAGGCGTTCTTATACTTATCCTTATTACCTTGTTCACTAAACTTCTCACTCTTAATTTTACATTCTTCCTTCCCGTATCTTTTCCTCTCCATCCAAATCCCCACTAACTTAATTTTACATATGAACTTAACATAATGATCCGATAATCCCATTCCTAAACCCCTCACTGATTTAACATCCTACACACACTTCAACATCTCCTTCATCAACATAAATCAATCATACTTTTCACTTCGAATACCATCTCTCTACCTACACACCAACTCTAGTATATGGATACTCTTATTGTTTAAAATAATGCCCACACATACCTCTCTCTACTCCACAGAAATCCAAATCACCTTCCCTACCATTCTCTCATTTTTCTCCTGTACCCAAAACCACCAGTTATATACTTTTTTGATTTATATATATATATATATATATATATATATACTATCTTATGCTGCTTAATAACCAACTTAACAATATATGTATGCTGCTATATCTTTATAGCTCAATATAATAATAGCAATATACATAGTAACAATATATATATATAACAGCATATATATCTATATATATATTTATATATATACTTTATATATTATATATATCATATTTTTATATATATACTTTTATATATCATATATAACTTAACTTAACAATAACTTAACATATATAACTATAACTGCTGCTGTAATATTTCTGTAATATATATATATCTCTTCTATTTCTTCATCTTCATATATTTTAAGGAGA
The DNA here is from genome assembly GCA_015478945.1 of Trachelipus rathkii. Lineage (NCBI taxonomy): Eukaryota > Metazoa > Arthropoda > Malacostraca > Isopoda > Trachelipodidae > Trachelipus > Trachelipus rathkii. Next base: position 16,623 of record JABUQX010110144.1, on the reverse strand, counting down.
TGGAATTGGATTTTACCGACGCTTTGCATCCGGAAGAAAAGCAGTAGAAAAAGAACATGACACAATTCAGAAAAGAAAGAGCCACAACCTTACCGCCCCTCGTTGCCGTGAAATTAGTAGGGCCATCGCAGTCAGAATCCACCCTAAGCTTCATGGACGATGGACCCTCACTATGGTAGATCGTCAAGTAAGGGTTCATCCCTTAGTGCAGGTGGGCCACAAAAAACCATACCACACAATCCGCCATTCACTCTGTTATACACCTTTCTTCTCGCCTCTACAAAACTCATATTTCTCTCCTTTACTCAGTTTACTGACTCAATCCACTTTTTCTTCGGTCTCCCAGCCGGTCGGTTCCCAACACACTCGCCCTACACTACATCCACTTAACAACCGACTACTCATTTCATCTACTGCTCGCATGACCAAACCATATAACATACTTTCATTCATTACTCATTTTGCTTTCTTCACACCACACCTCTCTAATCGTTAATTCCTCTCTTTATCAATTCTTCTCACACCTAGCACATCCCTAAGATTGTCTTCTGAACACATTGGTGACTTTTAGATCTTTATTCCCTTCAGACCATAGTCTCACTGCATACAATAACACAGGTAACAGCTTACCCTCATGTACAGTCTAGCACTCAAGACTTAGTCCCTTTACACATTCATAGCTTGTTAGATTTAATTGCACCCCACATTACCTTCCTGCACATACACAACTTTCCTACTATACTCATCGTCCGTTCCTTCTCATCCAACATATACCTAAATATTTTAAACTCAGACACTTTTCAGCTGCCACCATCTAACATAACTTCTGCACTGAGGGTGTCCTCACTCCCTGACCATAATCTTACTCTGCTCCACGTTTCAAAGCCCGCCCTCCTTTTACACACCCTGCCAAATCTCTCTACCAATCCTCTCTTAAACTTTCTTTCAGATTCGCCACACAGAACCAAATCATCCTGCTGTGGGTGGGCACCCTCCACTCTTCAGCTACTCCACCAATTCTTTATTTTCTGCCATATCCCCACTCGAATTCTTTCATAATGCCCAAATCATATACAGAATTGAATAACTAAGGAGACATAACACAACCCTGTGTCACTCCGCTAAAATAATCACCATTATTACCATTTATTCTTACACACATTCGCTATCGTCATATACTTTTGTTTCCGTTACAACTATTTGACCTACACCAAAAGCACCATATCTTCTTTTACTGCTTTATAAACTGCTATTAATCTTCTCATACGCCTGTTGCAAATCCATAAAAAACATAAATTTACAATTTATTCTTCTTCTCCCTCATTTTTCTCAATTCGTTTGTTTCAATGTAAGGATTTGATCCACACATCCTCTACCACTCTAAAGCACCTTGTTCTTCACCACGGTGTTTCCTTCAGTCACGCTGCGCACTCTTTCGACCAAATACCAGCACTTTCTACAATACTCAATAAACTTATTCCCCTATAATTTCTACAGTTCCCCTTTTTCTCCCTCCTTACATAAGGGTACTATTACCGCTCTCCTCCAATCCCTTGGAACTATACCCTCTATAAACGCTTTATTACGCAACTTCAATCAATCAATCACCATCTCGCCTCCGTTCTTGATCATTTCACCAGTAATTTCATCATACCTGCAGATATTCTTCAACTTTCTCACCCATTACCTCATACTAATAACCTCATCTAAAAATACCTATTCCTTCTTGCACCATCAAACCCAAACACATTCACTATCACTCTTCATTACACTGTTAATATTGTGCAGATTTCTGAAGTGTTCTTTCCCACACTCTCTCACGCCATTTCATCATTGATTAAAGCATCCCTGACTAGTATTCTAAACAGTTACACTTATTCTCATTCTTAACCTTTCTTTTCTCTTCCAGAGAGCTTCCTATTCCTGTGGGATCCTCATTCATCCTCTACTTCCAAACTGTTCCATTTACCTCTTGTTTTATATATGCACCTTTTAGTATTCTTTTTTTCCTCACTTATAATTTAGCGCCACTTGCTGATTAACTGCTCATTTTAACTTGGTACATTTTCAACCACCGCTTCTTTTTACCTTTAACCGCTTTCATCACCTCTTCATTCCACCATTCCACCATTTCCCAGCATTCTTACTTTTCCTACTTTTAGCACATCCACATACTTCCCCTACGCACTCTAACAATTGCTTCCTTCATTTACTTCAAATTTGTTCAGTATCAACTTGTTCACATTCAACCGTTTTACTAGCGAGCGCTCTTATACTTATCCTTATTGTCTTGCTCATTTAATTCTTACTCTTAATTTTACCTACTTCCTTTCATATCTTCCTCTCCATCAAGCCCCCACTAACTTGATGATTTGTTTTTTTACGTTATAATTGGCGGATAAAACCGTTTCGAAACTCCTCACTGATTTAACATCCAACTTATACTTCAACATCTCCTTCACCAACACTAAATCAATCATACTCGTCACTTCATTTCATCTCTACCTACACCAACTCTAGTATACTTATGGATAGTATTGTGCTGTCCGAAAATATTATTCATACCTCTCTTTAAAGTAATCACATTCCAACAAATCACATTTTCTCCGCCACCCCAAAACCACCTCAGTTATACCATCCTTTTTTTGATCACCTATCCATCCATTCAGGTCTCCCAAAACTATCAATCTGAAGCTCTACTCACCCCATCCAAAACATCATTCGAATTATCCCAAAAATCGTACTCATATATATATATATATATATATATATATATATATATATATATAACCCATATATATATGGCATATTCTTTATTAACTATCTTCATAATAGCAGCATAACCTTAATATATATATATATAACGCATATAATATATAGCTTAACACTTTGCGCATAATAGCATATAACCTTGTATATATGCCTTATATATACCAATACTACTATTCTATAGCATAATAACATATAGCCTTATACAGCAATAACCTTAATATATACTCACTATAACCTTAGCAGCAACATACTGCTGCCTTCTAACAACAACTTAATATATATATATATAAAATCCGTATTATTAATCAATATTTGGGGCGTAAGAGAGGGAGGTATTGGTACTACCGTATCAATTTAAAACATCTTTAAACCTCTACATACATAACGGGAGGTAATTTTAAAAAAATACAAATAAAAAAACACAATTTAAAAAAAAAAAAACGTTTTCAATTTACCTCTTTATATATATATATATATATATATAACTACTCTATATATATATATCTTTTTTATATATATATATATATATATATATATAAATATATATACTTATATATATATATATATATATATATATGCTATATATATATACTATATATTTATATTTTTCAGGGTTGGTGATTTTTTGGAATTCAAAAAAATCAAAAAGTCAATAAAATCAAAAAAATCATTTCAGTTTTTGATTTTCGAGCACAAATTGCTTTTTTTAATTAGTATTATTTTGATAAATTAGTAAACAATCCTAATTATTACCTAATTAATGTTTAGTAAGTATAATTATTATTATTTAGTTTAATTAAGTTATTTAAATTATATATATATATATATATATATATATATATATATACTATATATATATATATATATATATATATATACTCTGCTACTCTTTCTTTCTGCTGCTGTTATTTAAATTATATACATACACTGTATAATATCTGAGTAATCTGTCTAATTTTATTTATTTCTTTATTGAAAATAATTTGAAACTACATTGATGAATTTGCTTAATATATAGATGAAGTATACTTATTATTAATCAGGTGATAGCTAGTAGCTAATAATTATTAATTTAGAAAAAAAAAATTTGCCTAAAAATCAAAAAAAAATAAAAAAATCAATGATTTTTTTATTTCTTTAATTTTTTTAGGCACCAATTGCCTTTTTATTATTATTATGATAAAATTAGTAAATAATCCTAAAATAGTAAGTTTAGTAAGTATAATTAATTATTATTTAGTTTAATTAAGTTATTTAAATTATATATACTGTATATCTGAGTAATCTAATTTTTTTTATTTTTTTATTGAAAAGGATTTGAAACTACATTGATGTATTTGCTTATTATATAGATGAAATATACTTACCATTAAGCAGGTGATAACTAGGAATAATTATTAATTGAAAAAAAAATCAATGATTTTTTGATTTCTTTGATTTTTTAGGCACAAATTGCCTTGTGTTTAATAAAATTTGTAAATAATCCTAATTATTACCTAATTATAAATAAGTTTAGTAATATAAATATTATTTAGTTTAAAAATAAATTATTTAAAATATATATATATATATATATATATATATATATATATATACTCTTTCTTATCTCTACTCTCTTATAGCACTATATCTATATCTTTATACTATATATTAATTGATGCACCGATACCGCCTAGGTAGCATCGATATCGATCAGTGGTATCGGTCGATTTTTGAGGTATCGGTATCGGTATCGGTATCGGGAATTTTGAGAGTAGTAGTATCGGTATCGGTAAAATTTTGCCGATACCTTTAACCGATACCACACATTTTGCGTCTTTAAATTGATTTTAAATATATATATATAACTTATTATATTATATATATATATATATATATATATATATATATATTTGCTATATATATATATGCTCTTATATAACTATATATATATATATATATATATATAACTATATATATGCTAACTATTTCTATATACTACCATCTCAATTTATATGATAATTTCCGTATCTATCTTACCCACTCTGTTAATATGAATGTTTCGTTTTCATTTTTGCATTTGTGCTGAAAAAAATGCTCAAGTTTGCAATATCAGTTTGCGTTTCGTTTTGCTAAACTTAGTCCAAAATCGTCAAATCACCAAGGTAGGAATTTCATAATTACTCTCTAGATTTCTTATTTCTTGTGATTGCTGAATTTAGTACGTTTTTACACGAAAATGTGTAAACAAAAAAATGACAGCGTGGAAGCCCGTTTGAGTTGATGAATATTTCATTCAATAAAATCAGCTTTAAAAATAATTTCTTCCAAATCGATTAACTCCATCACAAAAAGTTGATCATTTTTTGTAATATAAACCATATTTATTTTTTTAGTTATTTTTTTTTTTTTTTTTTTGTTTATCCGGAAATCGGGCTCCATCACAAAGAAGCTGATTCAATTGTTTGCAAAACAAAAGTAAACTATCATCAAGAAATGTTGTTCTGCTTGCACGAAGTCAGAGTAGTTCAGGCAATCAGGGGTGCCAAATAAGTCGTCTTATGTATGTTAAGTGTGTAGGTTTTAAGTGTTTTTATATATAAAGATTCCAAATTTTTATGTTCTTCATCTGTAAAAACATTTTGAAGAATGGTAAAATTTTTGAATATGGGGTGCTATTGAGGTCATAGCAGTGCTGACAGCTAAATTCTCTAGTTGAGAGATGGGGAGATTAGTTCCAAAGGAAATGTCCATGTGTTTTAAAAGCTCGCATCTTTAGTTTTGTAAAGTTTGACCTACATGGTCGACGTTGCAGTCGGCACATTAATATTGTAAACGATGTGTGACCTCAGGTTCATGGGGATGCTTCTTTTAATCTTAAAGAAACTGCCCAACTGAGTTGTTGTTAATAAAAAACATAAAACTTGCATTTGTGGAAAGTTTGTGTTTAAGATGTTTCTAATCTGAAAGTGAAGATCATTGATATTGAAACCGATCGTAAGCAAGTTTAGGAGGCATCTACATCCACCTGGCTCAATTTTAGGGCACGATAAGTGTTATCGAAGTGAATAAACAAGTTATCATAAAGGTTGAGGATAAAGAGAGAAAAGATTAAATCTAGAAAATTTACGGAGAAAGAGGTGGTTTCTTCATGGAAAAACTTCCAATCCGAACAAATAACAAAGGCTTGCAATTTTATGAATAAGAAGATAGAAATACGAAATTAGTCCCAGTAAAGTATTAATGGGCTTGCGATAGATAAGTAGAAGCCCACTAATGTTTTCGCGGAACTAATTCTTTAGTTCTATCTTTCCTTTTAATCATAATTGTAATAATACAAGCGTTTACGATAGAATGAATTTTAGTATTTTCTTTGCTTATAATTAGACCGTTTTTCGTTTTTGTCATTTGTGCCTACGCTCGATAGAAATGCTCACCCAGTTTTTAGCAAGAATTTTCTGTTTAAACGACCTCGATTTCCTGCTAGGCTTACTTTTGTTTTAAACATTTTGATCAGCTGTTGTGATAGAGCATGTGGCTTTTGGAATAAACAGAAAAATAACAAATGGTTTATATTACAAATAATTGATCAAGTATTTGTGATGAGTTTATACATTTGGAAGAAATTAGATTTAAAGCTGATTTTATTAAATGAAACATTCATCAATTCAGACGGGGCCCAACCACGCCGCCATCTTGTTTGTTTACATTTTTCGCAAGAACGTGCTTAAATTCGGCAAGCACGGAAATAGCAACCTTAAAGAAAGAGAGGTAAATTCACTTACGTTTGGTGAGAGCATTCTTACGATTTTGTGGGGATTTGAAAAAACGAACCTACAAACTCAGGCATTTCTTACGTTTTTTAGCACAAATGCACAAACGAAAACGAGTATTATATACTTTATATATATATATATATATATATGCTATATATGCTATATATATATATATAGCAACAACCAATAGCACATATATACTACCTGCTGCCATTATATATATATATATACTCTGCTATATATATATATTTGATTGTCACCACCACTCACGAGGAAGGCCCTATTCAGGGAGGAGGGAGGCGGTACGCCAAATTTCATCCACTAGCACACATTACGCAGATGAGCACAGACGCAGGCTTAAAAGTGAGGAGATTAAATTCAGCAGGAAACACAGAGAAGATGGAAGAGAATTTCACCAGAACAGAGGTGGCAGGAAAGAAGGAGACACCACAACAAGCAGCCTGGAGTTGCAATATCTACACAAAACTAGTGCAAGACACAGCACCCCTTATTGAGTCTAAGTCGTAAAAAGGTGGTGGTACTATGAGTGGTAAGGAGGTTCTAGGACACCTGCCGCTGCGGTACCTAAAGAGATAAAGCACCAACTTATCGCGCCGCAAAGATAGAGGTTAAGTGAACTGGAAGAAATTTTTCAGGACAGATAAGCCTTTTGACCTTTGACTCGACCCTGTCCAAAAAGCGAGGTGAAACCAGAGCCCCGCCCAGATATGAGAACAGTACTCCATGCAAGGACGGATGAGACCCTTACTTTATAGCTGGAGTAACTGAGAGAGGAAAAAGTCTCAAGTCTAAACAGAACTCCAGTTTCTTTGGGCCGCCCTAGCAACCGTTGGGGTGATGTGAGGGTTTCAAGACATTTTTGTTTATGTTAAGGCGACAGAGGATGTTTATATTGTCAACAGGAGAGACGAGAGAGACCGTCGAAAAGAATGAGAGTTAGAAGGTATTTTTAGGAAGTTTGTAGAGTTGGGTTTTAATGAGTGAATTTCTGGTTGAGGGGCGACCCCGCCGGAAATTTATTCAGAGGCAGCGAAATTGAATCGGAAGGATTGGGCAGGTCAATTCTACTAGAAGTAAGAGGGCAGAATTAGCAAATGGGTTGAAGAATGAAAGGGGTGCAGTCATCGGCATATGGAGTGGGATGGGGTTTAGGTGTGCAGGTGAGGAAGATCGTGGCAGTAGGAATAAAGTAGGAGTGGAATAACCCTGAGAACACCACTATTGACAGAAAAAAAGAAGAAGTCACGCTCTATCAACCACAGCCGATATTGAGCGACTTGAAAGAAAAACTAGACATAGTAGCAAAGAAGGAAGAAGGGAGCTTGGAGAGCGGTGACGCGTGCCATACCGATTAAATGCTTTGGATGCATATCAAAGCGCCACCACACCGAAAATTCTCCCATGGATTCCCCAAAGAGCAGAGAAGCTGCTTCGCGATCGGTTGAAATAGGAAAGTATACCAGTGGGCGAAGGCGCCGAGCCGTACTGGCGATCGGAAAAAGAAGAGTAATGAGATTCAGATGGTCACAAGACGAGAGTTGGGAAAGGGTTTCGAATTTTTAGATAGAATACAAGTGAGGCTATAGGACGATGGTTAGAAGGATCAGAGCGGCTTCCTTGTTTTCGAAATAGTTTGGACATGTGCGTGTCACAACACTGAGGGAAAGTGCTGGGTTTTGAGACATAGAATATAGTTGAACGAGGGGGCGGTGTCAGCATGTAAGCACATTCTCTCAAAACTCGGGGAGGAATCATCCGGGCCACCCGCCTCCCTAACGTTCATAGATCTCAGAAGCCTATGCACCCAAATGTTGTCACAGGCAAAGGCATAGGACGCCTGAGAGGAGAAGGAAAGGATTGGGAGAGAGGAATGCCAGAATCGTCCAAGGTTGAGTTAGAGGAAAATAAGGAGGCCGAAGAGATTAGCCTTTTCAGTTTCGGTGGAGTTATATATATATATATATATATATATATATATATATATATATATATATATATATATATATATATATATATATACTATACTATATATATATATAATTTTAAACTATTTTATTTTAATATGAAACGTTAGCGAATCTAATCACTAGCCACATTTCAAAAAGCGATAGTTGCTCGCGGAGGCTACGACACACGATTTGCGCAGTTCTTAAAGAATATTATTATGGTTTTCGTTAACCAGTACTTCGATATACAATATATATATATATATATATATATATATATATCGCTATATGCTAACTAACTATAACTAACTATATATATATATATAACATATATACCTATACTCTATATATCATCGATACCGATCATAAGGGATAAAAATATCGGTATCGGTATCGGCAAAAATTTTGGTATCGGCATCGGTATCGGCAGTGAAAAAAAATTGTAGTACCTTATCGGTATCGGTATCGGACTAAAATTTTGGTATCAGTGCAACACTATCTCTTATATATATAACATATATATATATATTTACTATATATACTCTTACCTCTATATATACATACTAACTTATATATATACATAACCATACCATATATATATATATGCTAACTACTCACTTCTTATATATATATATATATATATAAAGTATATAATATATGAATAATCTAATTTTATTTATTTCTTTATTGAAAGTATTTGAAGGCTTCATTGATGAAGATTGCTTATTATATAATTGACATATACTTGTATTAATCGGGTCGTAGTAGTAATAATTATTAATTTAGAAAAAAATTTTGCCTTTAAAAGAAATCAAATAAATAAATAAATCAAAAATCTATAAAATTTTTCTACTTAAAAATCAATTGATTAAATCAACTGATTAAATCAATTTGAGTTAATCAGTGCCAAATATATATATATACCTTATATATATATATATATATAACTTTGCTATATATATATATATATATAACTATTTAATAAATAACTACTCTGCTCTTTTATATATATATATATATATATATATATATATAGTATATAAGTATACATATATAGCAATATATATATATATGTAGCAATAATATACTTCTTTATTAATAACTTAGCAACAGCAATATATATATGTAATAACTAATAACAATAAATATATATATATATCGGTATGCATATATGTATATGTAATATATATAATATAACAACAACAACTAACTGCTATGCCAACAACATAGCACCCAGCAACCTTAGCATAGCAGCCAGTATGTAACTTCTTCTTTCAACTTAACAACCATATAAATATATATATACTATTTATATATATATATGTTGCTATATATAATAGCAACCATTTACAGCCAATATAGTATACTACTTATATGTATCTAACCAACCTTATATATATATATACTGTATATATAACTAACCAATATATATAATAACCTATATATATATATATATATTCACTCTGTATTTAAAAGGACAAACTACTTAGGAGCTCGCGTGAACATGAAGAAATAAAAGATGCTTTGGTTTATGAACTGACGTCTACAGACAAGTCTTTGAAGGATGCAGAAGAAGACAACAATAAATTGAGGTAAGTTCGGCTCTTGTGCCATTAATAAATAAGAAGCAATTTCGGTTAATGTAGTAGATTTTTCAATAGTTGATATTTTAATTTCTTGCTAAAAGAAGATATGATTGGGGTAATTTCGTTTACTTATCAATTCGTATTCGACAGTGGGTTTAGAATCTAAAATCATTGTTAGGTTAGATGAAATGAAAAATTTTGAGTAAAAAAATTTTTTTTCTCTCTCCCTCCTCCCTCTATTTTGTGCGATAGATTTCCATTTTCAGTTATTCTTAATATCCTCTTCTAAACTGGTTTTTAGAACTATATTACTTAATTCTTTTAATAACCATAATTTGTAATATGTAAAAGGTTATTCCACGCATGTGAATTACTTTTTGAAATTATATATATATATATATATATTATATATTATATTTATATATAGTATATATATATATATAGGTATATATATATATATATAGTATTATATATAGATATATAGTATATATATTATATATATATATATATATATATGGATATTATATCGCATGTTACTCCGCATACTCGAAGCATTGAAATTACCTCCCAATTTTTAATGGTGCGTCTTCTCTTTTGGTTCATATTCTTCACACACTTATCCTCCAGCAACATATTATGCTGACAAGCCATTTATCCAACATATTCATAACACATACTTTAGGAGATACACAACCCCATGAGTTCTAGCGAACAAACTTTTACAGACATCCCTACGTACTTCATCCCTGTGTGTGGGGCAGAAAGAATTCCCCACATCGTATGTCCTGCGTGTCGTAGGAGCCGACTAAGGAACGGCTGTGATAGTTGGGTTAGCTGCCTACTACCATCTATTTCTTGCCAGGAAACTGCTAATGCATGCCTCGGAGAGGGGGTCGTGATCGCCGGAAACGGCCTTCTATCTTTTCGCCGAAATTGTATGAATCGTATGGGTACATGGAATTCCGAAGGAATAAATGTTGAGGAGAAGAGGAGAAGGTGATGGAGGTATTTAGAAAGGGCAAATTTTGATTTGCTCCTTGTGACTGAAACAAAGATGAAAGGAAACGAAGAAATTGAGAGTGGTAGGAAGTGTTGGTGGAAATGTGTGTGTGCCAATTGTGGAATGAATGAGAGAGAAGAGAAGGAGTTGCCAAGGTTTATGGAGTGACCTGTGGTACGAGCTATGGGTAGACTTTGAGTGTGTGAGTCTAGCATTCTTAATGATTAAATTTACAGTTTTGAAAAGGTCAGATGTGTGCGTTGTGCACGTTATGGTCCATCTGAGGAAACGTTGAAGAGAGTACTTATGTTTTGGATGGGATAAGTAGGAGCTTCAGATTGATAGTTTTGGGGACCTGAATGGTTTGGATTAGTGATCAAAAAAGGGACGGTATAACAGGTGGTTTTGGGTGGCGGAAGGAAATTGAGAATGTAGAAGGTGATTGATTTCTTGAAGAGGGAGTATGTGTGTAAGTAATACTTTCTTTAACACAAAGAGTATCCATAAGTATACTAGAGTTGTTGTAGGTAGAGATTGTATCGAAGTGAAAAGTTTGATTGATTATTTGTGTTGGTGAAGGAAGAGATGTTGAAGTATGTGTAGGATGTTTAAATCAGGTAGGGGCTTTAGGAATGGGATTATCGGTCCATTATGTTGTTCTATGTAAAATTAAGTTAGTGGGACTTGGATGTGAGAGGAAGGTGTGATACGAAAGGAAGTAAGGTAAAATTAAGAGTGAGAAGCTAAGTGAGGCAAGACAATAGGATAGTGATGTAGAGCCGCTCGCTAGTAAAACTGTTTGGAATGTGAACAATGTTGGATACTGAAACAAATCTGGGGGCAAGATGAAGGAAGCAATTGCTTAGTAGTTGCCAAAGGGGAAGTATGTGGATGTTCTAAAGTAGGAAGTAAGAATGTTAACAGTGAAATGAAGAGAATGAAGAGGTGATTGAAAGCGGTTTAAAGGTTAAAAAAAGAAGCGTGTTGAATGTACTAAGAGTCAATGATGAGGTCTCAAAAGAAAGATGCTGGAATTATATAAGGAGGAAAAAAAGATATTACTAAAGGTGAATACGTAGGGAGAAAATCAAGAGGTAACATGAACTCATTGGAAGTGAGTATGAATGGGGCACTACATATGGGAATAAGGAAGCTCTCTGGAAGGAAGCGGCGAAAGGTAAGAATGAGAATAAGGGAATCTGCTTAGGAATAATGAATAGGGATAATACTTTTGTAAACTATGAAAAATGTTGTCAGAGGAGTGTGGAAAGAACACTTCGAAAATCTGGCACCAATATTAACAGTAATGAAGAGCGTGATATTGAATGTGTAGTGGGTTTGATGGTGTAAGAACAAGTAGGTATTTTGGGGATGAGGTTGAAGAATGGTGAGGTAATGGGTAGAGTGGAAAAAGTTGAAGAACGGTAAAGTCTGCAGTATAGATGAATATTACTGCGTTGAACATGTCAAGAACGGAGCAAGATGGTGATTGATGCGATCTGAAGTTGTATTGTAGTTCCAAGGGATTGGACGAGAGCGGTAATAGTACCCTTATAAATAAGGGTAAAGGGAGATAAGGGTAACTAAAATATAAAAATTATATATAAAGTTTATGAGTGTTGTAGGGAAGATGTTTATTGAGTATTTTGGTCGAAAGAGTGCTCGAGTGACTGAAGGACTGCATGATTGGAAGAACAAGGTGCGTTTTAGAAGTGGTAGAGGATGTGTGGATCAAATCTTACATTGAAAAAATGATTGAGAAAATGAGGAGAAGAAGAATAAATTGTATTTAGGTTTATGGATTGCCCAAACTGCGTATGATAGAATTAATAGGGAAGCTATATGGCAGTTGTTAGTGATATATTGTGTTTGTGGTAGGCTCTGAATGGAATCAAAGTATGAATGACGATAGTGAAGCGTGTGCTAGAATAAAATGGTGATTGGTTTAGGAATAACAGCGGAGTAAGACAGGTTTGTGTTATGTCTCCTTGGTTTTCAATGTGTATATGGCATGGGGTTATGAAAGAAGTCGAGGGGGATGGCAGGAAATGGTGTTAGATTGGTAGGTGGAGAATGGAGATGAGTGGAGGGTGCGCTACAGCCTATTATATGCGGATGATTTCGGTCTGTGTGGCGAATCTGAAGAGAGTGGAGAGGATGGGTAGAGAGATTTGCAGGGTGTGTAAAAGGAGTGGATTGAAAGTAAACGTGAAAGAGTAAGGTTAGGTTGTGAGCGTGATAGAAAGACCTCGAAACTTTTTCCTCTTCAGTGTTTTTGTGGGGAAAGTGTGTGGGTAATTTTTTTTTTTTTTAAAGGTAAGTAATTATATGTGAGCAGCGGTAAACAAGTCTGGAGTTTAAATTATTAGAGAACACGGTATATGTTGGATGAGAAGGGAACGGACGATGCAGGAATGTAGTAGGAAAGTATGGTTGAATAGGCGCAGGAAAGGTGGTTATCCAACAGGTGCGGCTGGCTGCAATTAAATCGTTGAGTGAATGTAAGGGACTAAGTCATTGAAGTGTGCTATCGACGTTATCTTACATAAGGCATGTTAGTTACCTGTGTATTGCGTATAGTAGTGAGGACTATGGTTCTGAATAAGAAGTATAGATCTTAAAGTTCAATGTGTTCAGTATGGACAAATCTTAGGGGGTGCTCAGCTGATGAGAGATTGTGAAAAATTGAGGTGTGAATGAAAACGTATTAGAGAGTAGTTGTGGTTAATGTGGTGTTGAAGAAAGGGTGTAAATAGAAGAATATAATGTATAAGTACTCTCAGGTAAGTTTAGGTCATATGTGAAGAGAAATGAATGATAGAGTCGGTTGGATTAAGACGTGCTTGATGCTATAGTAACGAGTATTGTGTTGGAAAGTTGGATGACCGAGACAGACCGGCTGGGAGGACCGAAGAAAAGTGGCGATTGAGTCGAGTTAAAACAATGTTTGAAGGAGAGAAATCTTAGTTTGGTAGAAGGCGAGAAGAAAGGTGTTTGTTGTATAACAGCGAGTGGAGATGGCTTGGGAATTGGTGAAGGTGGGTCATGCGTTGTAGGCACTTCCTGGGCCAAGTTGCTAAATAATGTGACACACCTTACCTAGGTATATTCATCGCTCACTCACCAGCTTTATAGGGTGGATTTTCTCGACTCCGCATGCGTCTTCACTATTAATGTACTGATGGGGTAGGGCTGGGCTTTGTCTTTTCGACTTATGTATAGTTTTCTGCCTGACTGCTTTCTGGTTTCTGATAGCTGCTGTTTTACGAGCACAAACTTACGTGCACCATTTACTTTGGGAAGAAGATTGAAGGCAGATTAAAGAAAGATATATATATAGTAACCTATATCTCAGTGAGTATGATATTATATATAATTATATATTATAAAATACTTTATTTATTCATTTATTTTTTATATATAATATGTGTGATATATAATAATTTAATCAAATAATTAATATATAGTTTATATATATATATACCTACTATTTTTCGTGTGTGGTATATTGTAATCCTATATATATGTATATATAGATATATCACTTATTATGTATAGTAGTCATGAGTAAAGAGTAGATAGAGTAAAAGTGCTATCAATATATAGCAGGTATATATATATATATATATATATATATATATATATATAAAGATAGTATATATATATATATAATATATATTATATTATATATATAATATAAGAATATATATATATGTAAATATATAAATAATTTATATAAAGATATAGGTATATATATGAGCTAAGAAGTTTATATATATAATATATATATATATATATAATTATATATATAGTATATATTATAATATATATATATATATATATATATATATATATATATATATATATTATATCTAATATATATATATATATATATATATATATATTATATATTTAAAGGTTTCCACTTTCGCCCTAAGAAGTTACAACATCAACTTCTAGAGGGCGATATTCAAAGGTTTAGGCCAAGTATAATGAAAGGCGCTATCTGCTGCTTCTCAATTTTATTACAAAATCATTCAACGTAAATGTTCAATACAATCAAATTTTCTTAGATATATTATTTCAGGTAATAGGTCCGCTATAAAAGGTCCGCTACAAAAGGTCCAATACTAGACGCAGAACTCTAGGTGCCTAAAATAAGAAAAAAATTATAAATAAAAAAATCCAACGTGAGCAGACAAAAAAATACATTTTAACATTTTGTGAAAAAGAGATTATTAAATGTATGACATGAGACACTGTTAAGTTAAACAAAATTTCTTAACCGTTTACAACAAAGTATGAAAATTTAAAGTTAAAGTTTAGTGTCTTCTCTAGATGACTAAATACATAAATTTTCAAATAAAAGTTAACATTATTCATTCTAATAGATAAGTATTATAGCAATAAAATTTTAAGCTAATTTTTTCTTAAAAAGTTTTGACAAGATATGACTCTGTGAACTTTAAAATTAAAAATGAAATAAAATCTCTACGAGGGTTGATACATTTAAACAAAATTTTCTCAAAGATATATGACATAAAGTGTGTCACTTTAAATTTAAAAATAAGTGAAAATAAAAGTATCTTTTCCTTGATCAAAATTACATTAGGAAATAAATTTCAATTAAAACAAAAATTTGAAGCCAAGTTACTATATAATAATTTACAAACAAAAAAACTATAAAAAATTTATAAGTTAGAAGATTTATATTAAATGTTGACGTTGAATGATAGTGTAATATAGTATTTATTTTTAATATTTTTTTTGTGTTACATATCTCTGGGTAATGTAAATATCCGGATAGCACAGATTATTTAGATCAATATAACAAGATCATGTGTAGCTAGAATTAGAGGTTCTGATATAAATGAACTATAAAAATATAAATGGGAGGAATAATGTAAAGCCACGAAGAATATTTTCGGAGTCACAAAAGTGCGATTAGAATTAAAAGGTGGATGCAACAAATTAAAAAAAATATATGAAACCTATAACACTTAAATAAACTATACCGATGCGTAAGTCCGATGATCGAGCTGCCAATAATAAATTGTTTCGAAAGTATTATTATTATTATTAGTGATATTATTTTCGCTGGCGCTATTATTATTATTATTGAATTATTATATTTATTATTATTATTACTTATTATATATTATCATTATTTCTTGATTATTTATAATTATTATTATTATTATCATTATTTACTTATTATTATTATTATTATTTTATTATTATTATATTATTTAAGGGCTCACTCTCAAAATACTAGTACATTAAAAAGTTTGAATATCTTAAATGGGAAGCGAGGAGCTCGATAATACGTATCGCAAAGGGAAGATAATACATATAAATCTAAAAAAAAAGCAACGGGCATGAATTTTATTCCACCTTTGAAAATAACGCGGTGAGAAGAGTTTAATTTTAAATGTGGGGAAACAAAAGAGAAGAAAATCTTTAAAAAAAATATAGAGTAGGATTGGTTAACGTTGCCTAGTTCCTGTAGTAACGGAAAACTTATAAACCAAATCTCACTGTGT